>LBNU01014376.1:393238-404674 GCA_014162995.1 Artemisia annua | reverse complement strand
TCAAAGCCATCTACTGCTTTGGTGTCTTGTGATGGGTTAGGTGACTATGACTGGAGTGACATGGCTGGAGAAGAACCACATCAAGGGTTCATTGCTGAAGTAAAGACTCCAAAGAAAAACTTTGCTCTTATGGCCTATGCTTCTTCATCATCTGGTTCTGACTCTGAGGTAGGGCTGAGTATCGGGCCTAAACCCGACCCGACCCGACCCGACCCGCGAAAACCCGATACCGAAACAAGGGAGAAAAGAAGACCGAATCCCGACCCGAAACATGTCGGTCGGGCTCGGGTATTAGTCGGGCTTGTCGGGCTCGGGTGTCGGTATTTAGCATTCAGGCCCGAAATTATTTCTAGCCCAGTTGCAAACTCAGCCCAAGTTCCAAATGAAACCATGTCCAGTATTTCTAGCCCAGTTGTAACTTACAAATGAAACCATGTCCAGTAGCAAACTTGGCCCAAGTTCCAAACTAACAATTGCATTACATGTCCAGTAGCAAAAAAAGACCAAATGACTCCAAACTAAGAATTGCTGCAATTACAGAATACAAGTTCCAAATGACCAGACACCAGTAGCATTACAGAATACAGATTCAGAAGCAAAATAATCAATCCAGTGACCACACTGACCAGTAGCAAGTAGCAACATTCTTGAAGAACAAATTCAAATACATATTAGCAAATAATACCAAATGTCTAATACGAATCACAAGTTCCAAAATGATTTTGGCAAAAATCATTACAGTAGCATTTTCTTGAACTTCAAATCATGGAGCAACATTCTTATCTTTTCCATGTTCTCCCTTTTGTTTGTCTAACGCCTCTTGAATTTCTAGAAAAAAACATGAAAACATAAGTCACACACACAAACATAATCTGTTTAAGACCACAGTGTATTGAGCAAAAGGAATCCATATTACAGTAGCATAATCTGGTCACTACACTTACTGATATGGAGCGATATTTCAAATAAAGGCATCCACCTTACTGATATGGAGCGATATTTACAGTCCTATAGTTGCATCGAAACTAAAACAGCCCTATAGGTTACTAAAATAAGCAATAAACTTTTATATAAATAGTTTACCTTTAGCAAGCTCGTCGTCCTTCATTAAATCTTCTAGCGTATCCATAGTGATGTTTCTACTTGAGGTACGAATCCAATCTTGTGTGCATACCAAAGCCTCTACAATGCTAGGGGATAAAGAATTCCTATACGGGTCCAAAACGCGACCACTTGCACTAAAGGCGGATTCGGAAGCAACAGTGGATACTTGGATGCACAAGATATCTAAAACAAAGTTAATATTCAATCATAAGTTAACAATAAACAAAGCTCAAAGATATCTAAAATTATAATAAATAAAAAAACATAAGTTATTACCTTTCGCCATCTTTGATACGATTGGAAATCTTGGACTATTTAACTTCCACCAATTAAGTATGTCAAAGAAGTCGTCACCCTCTAGCTCAAGACGCGGTTCTTTAAGATATTTGGTCAACTCATCATCAAACCCGCTAAACTTATTTCCAGCTTGTTTTTTAAAGAAAAAAGAATTACGACGACTACTTGTGACACTACTTTGACTTGACGTTGGTTTTGGTAAATCACTTGATAAGGGGCTGCCATATTTTTCTTTGTAAATGTCAAACAAAACCCTCATATCATTCTCAACCTTCTTAACCATTTTGTCACATACTTCATCATCGGTTAAAAATGAAAGTGGCGTCTCATCACTATCATTTTCGTCGACCTCCATGGGTACACAACCATTTTCTATCAAATGTCTAAACCCAACGCCAATCATTTCCAACTTCATTGTGGGATCTAAGATCATGGCAAAGAACATATAATGGTTGATTTTTTTGTAATCACCCCAATATTTGTCATACTTTTTTCTCATATCTTCAATCATTTCCTTAAAAGAAGCATTCTCATGTTGCCACTCACGAAGATGCTTATCAATATCAAGTACCTCTCCAAACCACAAATGAGATACGGGACATGATACGTTTGACACAAGTTCGGTTGTTTCCTTAAATTTTTCCAAAAAAGAAACTACCTTTCTACAAACCTCAAAATCAGCCCGCTTAGGTATTTCATCAAGGTCTCGAGCAAAAGAAGAGTTATTAAAATCATAATCAAAAAAAGCTTCTTTTAACTCAATAGCGGTTTTCAACATATCATGGGTGGAATTCCATCTTGTAGGACATTCGGAAACCAAAAACTTCTTTGAATTACAAGTCTTTTCAATACTCTCTTTAAAGCTAGTTACTCTTTGGCTAGAATGTTTTATGTATTTCACGGCCAAGGCTATGTTACTCACTTCCTTGTTGAATGTTTTTAGACCATCTTTGACAATTAGGTTTAGAATATGAGCCATACATCTTATGTGAAAATGTTTACCACCATCATATTTAGGTGGTAAATTTTCTACCAAGTATTCAAGAGCTTTGTCGTTTGAAGAAATGTTATCAACCGTAATGGTCATAACATTCTTAATACCCCAACCCGTTATACATTCCAAAAGTGCCCTACCAATATCTACCCCTCTATGGCTATGAATTGGTCTAAAATTAATAATTCTCTTATGCATCACCCAATCATCATCTATAAAGTGGGCCGTTAAAACCATAAAGTTCATTCTTTTACAACTTGAAGTCCACGTGTCGGTGGTTAAATGAACGGTGGTGGCCTTGTTGCTTAAGTAATTCAATAGGCTCTTTCTCTCCTCAACGTAAAACTTAGAAATATCTCTAGCAATGGTAAAACGGGAGGGCACATTAAATTTAGGTTGCATTTTCGCAGCAAATTTAATGAATGCCGGGTGTTCTACAAACTTAAATGGAAGTTCGGCAAGAACAACTAACTCAAGCAAAGCCTTTTTAATATCCTTTTCATCGTACTTCCATGTTTCTAAAGTCCCAATGCTACTAACACCCTCATTATTATCCCCCATCTTTTTCTTAAATGCTAGAAATTTTTGTTTCCTAAGTTTCTCGGCATCGGGGTTTTTATCACAATTCATATAATGAGTATTCAACGGACGCGTACCATGTTGTCTTGAATCGGCTTTTATCACAGCAGGACACCATTTGCAATAGGCAAATTTAATTATATTTCCATTCTCATCCGGTTCCATCTTTGGAACAAAATAATTCCAACACGCGGCAGTCGTTCTTCTTGGTTTGGCTGGTGCTTTCCTTTTCTTAACATTATTATCATCACATTCAAATTGATCCTAAACAACATGTTAAAACAACAAATCAGTAACAAAAAAAGACATGAGTTCAGAAGCTAAAATGTCTTCGGATCATTTATGAGTAACAACAATATAAGCTAAAACGTCTTCGGGGTGTTACAAACCATTTAATCGGCTTGTTCAGTGTTCACAAATCACAAATCAGTACCATTTAATGAGTAACAACAATAATACAATATAAGACTTACCTCCTCCATTATGTTGTTTTGTTGAGATGAGAAAGATTCAAAGGTAGGTAAGGAAGATGAGACTGATTCACCACTTTTGAGAGTACATTGATCCATTCAATTGTAATTTTGTTGAGACTTGAGAGTTGTCACAATCGACACGAGATTGATTCACCCCTTTTGAATCGTGTTTTGTAATTTTGTTGAGATGAGAAACTGTGAAAGACTGGAAAAAAGAAAGAAAGATAGGCGCAATATCTAAATTAGTATAACCCTAATTTAATATCGGGCTTACTCGGGTTACCGTCGGTTTTTGGCCCGACCCGGCCCGATACCGAGAACATGCAATATCTAAAACCGCATCCCGTCCCGAATGGTTAATCGGGGTGACTCGGGCTAATCGGTGCGGGCAATTTGTCGGGATTAATCGGGCTCGGTCGGGTTTTGCTCAGCCCTACTTAAAAGTGAACAACTAAACTTAAAACAATACATGAAGATCCAAAAACCTAATTATCAGATTATTAACTATGACAAATTTATTTTTCTTAACTGACAAATGTTTACAACAAAAGTGTTATGAGAAAAAATGGTCACGTGCGTGATTATTTGCTCAAAAATCATTAAGCACATTTTTGTAAAGGTAAATATATATGTTATATAGATAAATAAACTAGCAAGAAACTAAAATTACAACAACGATAACATTACGCAACAACACCAACATGACGCTAACGACAAGCGACTCTAAACTTACGAACTCGCACTTTTAACCTCGAGAACCTAAACTTAAAACTACTTTGAACAAAAAAAGGCCTAAGAAACTAAAATGCCAACACATTGAGGTCAGATCTAGGACATTCAAACCCCGTAATAACACTAAGGGCAATCACTTGATAGAAAACATGATACGGGTTACAAACCGACCACGACCTTGACACTTGAGACGTAACCCTGTGGAAGCTCAATCAAACACCTCCAAGCCACACAATCAAACCGAGTGGTGATATTGCAAAAAGTAGAAACGGTTGACTAAGAAAAAACCTCTAGTGTATGAACACCACCAAACCAAATGCGTGCTGAAACAACCGGTCCAGACCCTTAAACCACGATCCTTGGCTAACAAACACTTCACATCCTTCATCACGATCCAATGTATTTATTATGACATGTGTCTCAATATATTTGTTAATGGTGTTGGACTGTTGGTTATGGAATATGGTTATAAGCAATAAGTATAAGATTGTCCCAAATCGCTCATGAATAGAGGAGATGTTGGTTATTTAAGGTACAAAAACTTAACCATCAATTGATAGACGCGTTTTAGTACAATGTATGGGCATTGAACCAACCGTGAGGTAGAAATGTCGGAGCGGATAGTTGTTGCTACCATTCATGGGCTGGTTTGTCTCAAGGTTTTCTTCTTGTCGATCCTTTTTTATTTCTTCGGTGATTTCTGGAACGGACTTAAAATCATTTCTCATTTCTTATTGCATCGTACTAGTATTTTACATTCACTCTCAATCTCTAATCGACTGCATACCAATTCGAACATCAAAATCGAGTCTCAGCGACATAATATTCATAAAGACGTAATGTTACAAAAGATATTTACATTTCAACCTAATGCTGAAACCGGGTGCTTGTTTTGATCTAGCCGTTGAAACGATGAGGGCGAGCTGACCAAAGTGAGTTCAATACACGAAGACGTTGAAAGTACTCTCCCAATGCAAGCAACCCTTTCGCTGCTTGCCGCATTGTCAAAATCCTAGACATTTGTTGTAGTGTCCTATGTCGAAGATGATCCGCCTGCAAATTTCAAATTGGAAGTATATTACGAGTATCTTTTATCCTATATATAAATGTAGTATCAAGACATAAGTAGTGTGTCTAATTATTAGCCCAAAGTTAGGCCTAAACTTAGTAACAAGTCCAATTGTCATTTTGACCAACTATCTCGCACCAAGTTGCAATTCAAGGGAAACCGACCATTTGACGGCCTTCACTGACCGGTATCACGACCAACGAGAAAAAAATCTCGTATTACCACTAGCTAGGAGAGTAAGTATAGCATCTCTAGGTTTCAAGTAGAATTTACCTGGTTCAAGAAGTTTTCGAGTGCTTCAAGCCCCTCAATTGTTGCACTCATATACGTGTCGTAGTTACCACCTCCCCCCATGTTAATAGCAAGACTTTGAGCCAAAGTTTGATGAAGTTTATCGATTCCTTGAGTTAATGCATCTTCCGCTTGTCGACAAGTGTGTCTAAGCTTTGATTTTTCATTATCACTCCAATTAGCAGCAGCACTAGCAGCTCCAACACTCATCATCCTCCTTTGTTCATTCTTATTAAATGGGCCCCACAAAAAAGATTGAATCTTGAACACATCTGATGACTGTTTAAGGAATCTTTGGTTTGGGTTGTTTCTTTTATTAGAAACCTTAAATAAGGATGAAGATGATGTTGTTGGTGTTGGGTTGTAACAACAATAGTAAGTTGTTATTGATGTGTATAACTGTATGTGATTATGGGGTCTGCATATTGTTCTTAAATTATTGCTCATTTTTTTGTAAAGTGAAATGAAAAGGTAAAATTTGGTTTTGATTGAATTTTTTGGGGTTTTTTTGTTGTTGTTGGTTGAAGGTTGATAATGCGTAAAAGAAATGGAAAATAAAATGGATTTTTATTATTATTTTAATATTTATTATTTAAATATTTTTAAACTTTTATAATTGCTACCAGATTTTATTGCGGCAAATATTTATAGCTATGATATTATGTTTAAGTGTTTCATGTAACTTTTAGCATTTGAATTGGGCAATTTTCTTTATCAATATCCGAACATGATAACAATACTTTAACAAATGGGATTGAAATATGGATCGGAATTGAGAACGTGATTGTGATGAATTTATAAAAAAATAAAAATGTTGAGATTAGGTAATTTTAAGAAAAATATTTATTTTAAAAATAAAAACTATTTTTAAAAGCAACTAATTCAAAAACTTTTTTAAGAAACATTTTTTTGAAAAGTAAATAGAATATTGAAAATCTAAGTTTTAAAGTCGTATTTTGGTATTAAACATTAATAAATTTTAAGTTTTAATGATTAAAAACGTTTGTGTATTATATGATTAGATAATTTTTTTGAACTGTAAATATATTAGAAACAAACAAAAGAAACAAACTAGCAAGTTGTTAGAGATTACAAACACCATATAACATTATATAGCGACACTTGAAAAACTTCCCGCAAACTAAACACCTAAGAATTGGGTACGGTTGGTTGGTGCCATCGGCCTGGTGTTGTGGAAATAGTGTTATCGCCTCAACATTTTTTTTCTGTAACACCAGAATCTATCACTCAGCATAAAACACCCCTCTCTAATATAAAAATGGTGTCATGTATAAAATGTTGTTATTGGTCCATACATAACCCAATAAAATACAAATACAATACAAAAAATGGAAAAACTCACAACGTGAGGCCTGATGTGGTGTTTGGCACCATCGTGTTGGCTAATCAAGAACGCGAGAGATAAAAACGCAACGTACCAAATGCTCTAACAAATACTAATAATAAATGCCTAAAAGTGAACAACTAAACTTAAAACAATACGCGAAGATCCAAAAACCTAATCATCCGATTATTAACTATTGACAAATTCATTTTCTTAACTAACAAGTGTTTACAACATAAGTATTATGAGAAAAATGGTCACGTGCTTACTTATTTGCTCAAAAGTCATTAATCGCATTTTTTTAAAAGTAAATATATGTTATATAGATAAATAAACTAGCAAGAAACTAAAATTACAACGACAATAACATTACACAACAACACCAACATGATGCTACCGACAAGTGACTCTAAACTTACAAAATCGCACTTTTAACATCGAGAACTTAAACTTACAACTACTCTTTGAACTAAAAAAGGCCTAAGAAACCAAAATGCCAACACATTGAGGTCAGATTTAGGACATTCAAACCCCGTAATAACACGGCAATCACTCGATAGACAGCATGGTACAGGTTACAAACCGACCACGACCATGACACTTGAGACGAACCTGCCAGAAGCTCAACCAAACACCTCCAAGCCACGTAATCCAACCGAGTGGTGATATTGCTAAAAGTATAAACGGTTGACTAAGAAAAAACCTCAAGTGTATGAACACCACTAAACCAAATGCGTACTGAAACAACCGGTCCAGACCCTTAAACTACGATCCTTGGCAAGCAAACACTTTACATCCTTCATCATGAATTTCGGCTTACTTCATTTCGGCTATAACATTATATTTATATTGACATTCTGGTCACAATCAATGCCTATTAAAGTTTCCAAATTTCGAAGTTGCTTTTGCTGTCTATCACAATATATTAATATTACTACAAAACAAGGATATTAGTATACCAATTGTATCTCATGTTTACTTCATACTCCCAGTCCATACCTTATATGATAGTGGAAGATATCAATTATATGCATTTGTGCATACTAGGTTGTTCACACAATGTTTTTTGTTGTTCTAGTTGTAAGTTTGACTTCATAGTACTCTCGAAACCACACCGTGGACCCTCTTGATGAAAAAAAAAACCTAAAATTATTGCCTACTGGGACATGGAGAACGTCCAAATAAGTACTACTAGTGAATCGGGTTACTTTTTAGCAGTTGAATTGGGCAATTTTCTTTATCAATATCCGAAGATGATACAATATCATATCAGTTACACTTTAACAAATTGGATTGTAATATGGATCGGGATTGAGAACGTGATTGTGATGAATTTATAAAAAATAAAAATGTTGAGATTGGGTAATTTTAAGAAAAATATTTATTTTAAAAATAAAAACTATTTTTAAAAGCAACTAATTCAAAAACTTTTTTAAGAAACATTTTTGTGAAAAGTAAATAGAATATTGAAAATCTAAGTTTTAAAGTCGTATTTTGGTATTAAACATTAATAAATTTTAAGTTTTAATGATTAAAAACGTTTGTGTATTATATGATTAGATAATTTTTTGAACTGTAAATATATTAGAAACAAACAAAAGAAACAAACTAGCAAGTTGTTAGAGATTACAAACACCATATAACATTATATAGCGACACTTGAAAAACTTCCCGCAAACTAAACACCTAAGAATTGGGTACGGTTGGTTGGTGCCATCGGCCTGGTGTTGTGGAAATAGTGTTATCGCCTCAACATTTTTTATTTCTGTAACACCAGAATCTATCACTCAGCATAAAACACTCCTCTCTAATATAAAAATGGTGTCATGGATAAAAATGGTGTTATTGGTCCATACATAACCCAATAAAACACAAATACAATACAAAAAATGGAAAAACTCACAACGTGAGGCATGATGTGGTGTTTGGCACCATCGTGTTGGCTAATCAAGAACGCAGAGAGATAAAAACGCAACATACCAAATGCTCTAACAAATACTAATAATAAATGCCTAAAAGTGAACAACTAAACTTAAAACAATACGCGAAGATCCAAAAACCTAATCATCCGATTATTAACTATTGACAAATTCATTTTCTTAACTAACAAATGTTTACAACATAAGTATTATGAGAAAAATGGTCACGTGCTTACTTATTTGCTCAAAAATCATTAATCGCATTTTTTTAAAAGTAAATATATGTTATATAGATAAATAAGAAACTAAAATTACAACGACGATAACATTACGCAACAACACCAACATGACGCTACCGACAAGTGACTCTAAACTTACGAAATCGCACTTTTAACATCGAGAACCTAAACTTAAAACTACTTTGAACCAAAAAAAGGCCTAAGAAACAAAAATGCCAACACATTGAGGTCAGATCTAGGACATTCAAACCCCGTAATAACACTAAGGGCAATCACTNAACCAAACACCTCCAAGCCACGCAAATCCAACTGAGTTGTGATATTGCTAAAAGTAGAAACAGTTGACTAAGAAAAAACCTCAAGTGTATGAACACCACCAAACCAAATGCGTGCTGAAACAACCGGTCCAGACACTTAAACCACGATCCTTGGCAAACAAATACTTCACATCCTTCATCACGACCCGATGTATTTATTATGACATGTGTCTCAATATATTTGTTAATGGTGTTGGTTATGGAATATGGTTATAAGCAATAAGCTATAAGATTGTCCCAAATCGCTCATGAATAGAGGAGATGTTGGTTATTTAAGGTACAAAAACTTAACCATCAATTGGTAGACGCGTTTTAGTACAATGTACGTATGGGCATTGAACCAACTGGGAAGCAGAAATGTCGGAGCGGGTATAGTTGCTACCATTGATGGGCTGGTTTGTCTCAAGGTTGTCATCCTGTCGATCCTTCTTTATTTCTTCAGCGATTTCTGGAACGGACTTAAAATCATTTCTCAAAACTGAGTCTCAGCGATATCATATTCATAAAGACGTAATGTTACAAAATATATTTACATTTCAACCTAACGCTGAAATCAGGTGGTTGCTTTGATCTAGCTGTTGAAACGATGAGGGCGAGCTGACCACAGTGAGTTCAATACACGAAGACGTTGAAAGTACTCTCCCAATGCAAGCAACCCTTTCGCTGCTTGCCGCATTGTCAAAATCCTAGACATTTGTTGTAGTGTCCTATGTCGAAGATGATCCGCCTGCAAATTTCAAATTTGAAGTATATTACGAGTATCTTTTATCCTATATATATGTAGTATCAAATTGCAATTCATGCTAGGACACTCGGAAACCGACCATTTGAGGACCTTCACTGATCGGTCTGACAACCAACATAGGAGACAAAAATCGCCTAACACCACTAAGAGGGTAAGTATAGTAACTTTAGTTTTTAAGTAGTATTTACCTGGTTCAAGAAGTTTTCGAGTGCTTCAAGCCCCTCAATTGTTGCACTCATATATGTGTCGTAGTTTCCACCTTCTGCCATGTTAATAGCAAGACTTTGAGCCAAAGTTTGATGAAGTTTATCAATTCCTTGAGTTAATGCATCTTCCGCTTGTCGACAAGTGTGTCTAAGCTTCGATAAATTCACGATTTGTGCATCCGTCAAAGGCTCAAACTGTGGCATTAGTATCTACCAAAAATACAAGAGGGGAATTGTTGGAATTGAACATCAAATTTATCGTATTACAAACTATAAACTTTTTGTGACAACTTACATATAAGATCTCTGAAGGTCGAAATCCACCTAGCCATTGGAATAATCTTTCAACGGGCGATTTCCATGACCCATACAACAAATTAAAAGCATCTACTTTTGCAGCATCTGCTTTCATACGAAAAAGCTCGTCGTAGTGGTTTACAACACCATCCACAAATACACGAAGCTCATCGTCGATTACATCACTTTGTAGAATACTCAAAAGTTGAGACTCTATTTTTCGTTGCTCAACAACCCAAAAATCATATTTCTTCTCAAATGCTACAACTCCTACACAAGAGTAGTTGATCATAAAGATATCATATTCTTAACTTCTTTAGTATCACTGATCACTATATAAATATGAAATCACGTACCCGAGTTGATGTTACCAAGTAATAGACCATGAACTCTATTCGATAGATCCATGTATGCATCCTGTTGTCGAGTCTTCTCGATTTCGTGCTCCAGTTTTGCCAACTTCAGACGTCCGAGTTCCAATTGTTGAACATATGCCTATAATTATAAAAAGAGAGTAAGATCACGCTAAGTTCAAAAACATAACTTAAAAGTTAAAACGACGGTATAATGATGTATAACCTGTTTCTTTAAAACGACTTTTTCGTGCGCTTCACGATTCCTGAGCTAAGTCGTCCTTTGGAGCTGAAAGATGATAACATTTTACACATAATAGGCTCATCACTAACATGGTCCCTGTGGTATACAATACATCTAAATACTCACATAAGTAACCTTATTGAAACACTTTTTTTCGAATCTCGTGGAGATTCTAAACGTTCTTGAGGTTTGTATCGGCTAAGAATCCAAAAAAAATAGTTAAATCGCGTAA
>LBNU01014376.1:349143-380896 GCA_014162995.1 Artemisia annua | reverse complement strand
TGTTGGACTTATTTCCTACTCGAGCTCATGAGCAGATGAAGAGTCTATCCGAGCTTATGGATAACTACAAGTCAAGTTCTAGTATAATTAGGATTCCTTATTTTTAGCTTTAAGATAAGGATTATCTTATTAATTATTAGGAATTGTATTAGGATTAGAAAAGCTGTTTTCTTAGTCCTATATAATGAACCCAACGAGCTTGTGTTGAGGTACACCATCAATATCAGTTTTTGTAAGCGTGACTTTTCTGATTAATATTAGAGAGCGTATTCTAATATTCTGCCTTTTGTTTTCTGTCGTGTCGTGTGGTTTTGTTTGATTCTGTACCGATCAGACTTGGGTCTTGACCCCCCTCTCTCTCTCTCTCTCTCTCACCACGCGGTTTGAGTAATCTTGAAGGGTACCTTTGTCGTGCCACGAAATAATCATCACAATGGATTCAACAAAGTATACTAGTACTTCAATGTAATTTCTGATTGATC
This sequence comes from Artemisia annua, assembly GCA_014162995.1. Taxonomy (NCBI): domain Eukaryota; kingdom Viridiplantae; phylum Streptophyta; class Magnoliopsida; order Asterales; family Asteraceae; genus Artemisia; species Artemisia annua. Next base: position 380,414 of record LBNU01014376.1, on the reverse strand, counting down.
AATAGATTATTATGCATAATAAAAGACCGTTAAAGATGATGTGTCGATTAATCATGATGCCAAAGTTGTTCAACCTCACATAACTAATCTTAGAAGGCATTCATGTCATTTCACAAAGTAGTGCCCTTCAGGATTACTCGTTACAGGTAGATCAAGTTAACTATCATTTAGGTATCCTGACTAAACGATGCATCATACTCTTAAGTCTTAAGAATCCTCTAGCATAGAGAATAGCGTAATGATCAAAGAGAAGGAGCATCAAAAGACACGCATACATTGTCTGATTTCCTAGTAATCATTACCTCGGTGACATGAGAGAAGTACCCCTTCAAGATTATTAACGAGGTATAAGGAGATTGATCCCAACTGTGCAACAGAATTTGTTTATCTGTCTACCACATATGAACAATCTTGAAGAATAACAGAGAATAGTCTAAAGATTAACATACTTATCTAATCCCTAGTAAACTTAACTCTGTGATGTGATATAAATGTCCCTCAAAATTACTCACGAGGGGTAGTAGATCAAGTGACGTGTCACATCTAAATTATGTATCAAATTTTAACACTATTTTCCATAAATGAGCTTTCTTGAGGATTGGCAATCTAGCATAGAGAATAGCTAGAGATCAAACAATTAGAACATGAAGAAAATTTCGAACTTTATCTAGGCCCCTAAAAGTTAATACTTTGTGAAATGACATAAGCGCACTTTGAGATTACTCATCAAACATAGATTATATCAGGGTCAAGGCGTCAAACTTAAATTCTTTTTTTTATATACCAATGTAGAGCAATCTCTTGGTTAATGGTTATTACTCTGTAACTAGAAGAATACCAAAGAAGTGTCGTCGTAGAGGTAGTTCCCTAGTCAATACTCGTTACTTTAAGAAATGACCAAAAAAAAATCAAAAATACCCTTCACGATTACTCATCAAAGTAGATCAAGTCAGGACTAAACAATGCATCAATATTTACCACTGTTTTTATCGGCCATTGGAGGACGCGCAACGACATGCATAGTGATGACACCTCCGGGAATTTCACTGACCGGAGATCGGGATTCAGCAAGAGTTTTGTTGTTTTCCAATATCTTTCCGGCATTAATGAGCTTCACTTCATTTATTGTTTTAGGCCCATTTTCAGTTTCTGTCAAATGAAAGAAAGATTGCTATTAAAAGACAATCATAGAATAGAATATAAAAAAATGTTCTCTGATATCCAAAAACAGTTTGAAGGTTTCTTTATTTTGAATCAATAAAGAAGATAGATTACATATTTGCCCATTGTCACCTTTGGTGTCGAAATAAATTTGGAAATCTGGAATCTGGATTGAAAGGCCTAAACTACGCAAACATATGGCTAGATAAGTTCCTCATACAAATAATTTATCTTTCTAATCAATGTACTGATCTTGCTACAAAACTTACAACTAAAACCTGAAACTAACCTATCGAAAAGGTTAACATTGGTGAATTTCGAACATGTAAATACAACTATATGAGGTGTTTGGCATTGCAATCATTTTATACAGTTGAAATCTAAAAACAAACAAAACTCTTATGAGGTGTTTCATTGCATTTTGATAGTGATTACGTTACGTGAATCTAATATGCAGTAACTGGAATTAGATACTGTAACGAAAAAGAGAGAGTGTTTTGATGTGCTTGTGCTATATTAGGTTGTGACAATATAATTTCAGCTACTCAACACAGTTATCCAAAACGGATCATTTGACCCTAAATAATCATCTATATCTATACTACATATAAAAATCCAAAACTGATCATTTGTCCCTAAATAATCATTTGACCCTAAATATGTGAAATGTTGAATGGGGTTCGAAATTGCAGGAAAGGTGTGGTAAATTCGGTAATACATTTATGGCAATGAAAGGCTTGTATATGACATATATATGGCATGTACTTTGTATTCCACTATTTCCGAATGAAAACTCATATATAAGCAATAAATTATATATAAAGTCATATGGCGTGTACTTTGTCTTCCACTATACCTATTTGACGCTATAAATCCCGTTGCTATGCACGGGTACTCGTCTAGTATAAATCTATTCTACTATATCCACAGTTCCACACAATTATGCAAACCAAAACATACAAAAATAAACATATCAAACAACTAAATAACAAAATCCCATCAAGAAAACAGTAAATATGATAATATAGAATTTACCTTTGGGCCACTGTGAAATAATTTTCTCTTTCAAAGATCCAACAGTAGTACTTGAACTATATTTGCTTGGTCCAATATCACTTCCATCATGTAACCTGAATTTCACTTCAATTAGCTCTTCAGCTGCCATTATAACAACCCACCTCAAATTTTTCACAAAAACTTATAAAAAAATGGGTCAAGCTCAAAAACAAAATTTAATCAAAACCCACTTTAAAATTTTATTTATTTAAAAAAATTTTAAAAAGTGAATCTTTTTTAATGGGTCAAGCTCAAAAATAAAACTTAAACAAAACCCACTCCAATTTTTTCACAAAAACTTCAAAATATTCAAAAAAAAATTATGGGTCTAGCTTAAAATTAAGTTTTAAACAAAACCCATCTCAATTTTTTAACAAAAACTTAAAAAGGATAAAACTTTTATTTTTTTTTTTTTTTTTTAATTATTATTATTATTGGGTCAAGCTCAAAATTAAGTTTTAAAGAAAACCCAGTTCAGATTTTCTATAAAAAAAAGTTTAAAAAGAACTAATCTTTATTAATGGGTGAAGTTCAAATTTAGGATATAAAGAAAACCCAATTTTTTATTTTTTTGTACTAAAAATCAATCATTAAGAACAGTGGGTTGATATAAATAAGGTGGAATTAAAAGGGAGGGGGAAGGATTGTTAAATAAAAGAAAGATAATTTGTGACAAATGTGAAAATATTGTTTGATGGATTGGGAATTTGGGATCTTCTTTTTTACAAAGGAATAGATGTCATGGTGTCATTGAGACAAGGCCATAGATTCCCATTACCACCATCTTTAATTAACTTCATTTTTATCATGATGATTAAGGTGGGTTTTACCTTTTTAGGATGTTGATGTTTTCTTGTTTTTCTTGAGTTAGAATAATGACTAATGCTAAATCCACACAATAATTACTTACATAAAAAGAAAATTATTATATGGAGTGTTTCGTCTAATCAGAGAGAAGAGATCAATCACTTCTTGACATATCAGCGTATGATCTTTTTCGTGTAATTTTTATGTGGATCTAACATACTCTAGAATAATAGTCTCTTTTGGTGTCACTTAATAAAAATAAAAATGTTGATTGGCACGCTCTTATTTTTGTTTCGAACACTTCAATGTGCAATCTTCAAAAACAACATATGATAGTTATATTAAAACACAGTTTGGAGTGTTCAAATCAAAATTAAAAATGTGCAAATTATTAGCCATAAAAAAAATGAGGGATGTTACATCCACTCATAAATTCCACACAAATCACCCACACGCTGAGGTGTCACCCAATGATTGGTGGATTCACTGATTGGTGGATTTTATTATAGTTTCTCTTTCTTCTCCATCCACCAATCATTGGGTGACACCTCAGCGTGTGAGTGATTCGTGTGGAATTTGTGAGTGGATGTAGCATCCCTAAAAAAAAATTATAAGTGAGGGTTACATTTAGTTAGTTGAAGAATATATTAATTACACTTTTGTTAAACTATGTTTTTTATTTGAGAAAAATAATTTTGTGACGAAAGGTGTATTTATTTTTTATTTACACATAACTTTATATAAGTAAGAAGTGGCATATCATAAGGTTGATCTTGTCGCATGATAAGTACGGGTATCAAACTATGAATAATAATATCAATACAGATAAGAAGTGACATCAATGTGTTTACTTTGACAAGATCTTAGCATTAAGTTGGACAGTTGGACCAAGAACTATCTCTTATACGGAATATCTTAGAACATAAATCTATATTATATGTATTAAACTAAGCGTGCATTCGTATAATTGTGATATTGTCATTTAAGTGTATCAGTATCACATCATTTTCGATGATGATAACAACATCACGCCAGTTTCACTTTAATAAATTGTGACTGAAATATGAATCGGGATTGAGATGAATTTGTAAAAAGAGAAAGAATTTTATGTTGATTACAATAAGGGATTTGGAATCAATCGATCGATCAATCAATCTATGTCAATCGGCCTTACTGTCAATCTGCCTTACTGTGGCACAAAATCAATCCTTCCTTTTTTGTGTATGAGGGTCGCTAATGCGATCGATAATCGTTGGTTTTGTCACTTTGTGTGTGTATTTATTAAATATAAATGGTATTTTTATGAGGTATGTTTTTTTGTAGCGTAAATCGCCTTATTGGGGCACCCAATTGTCTGAAGGTCGCTGGAGAGATAAAGCTGACGTGGCAGAGAAAATGGAAGGGAGTGACCCTTACTGATTGGGTAACAGGGTGCTTATTTTGCCCTCCGGTAATCATTAGATAACAGGGTGTTTGTTTAAGCTTATTTTGTCGGCTTATGACTTATTCAACTTTCAAAAGTCTCAAATGCCCAAATTTTGTGTGCTTAAATAAGCTTGTGGATTATTTAAGTTGTAACAAACCTAAGAAATTAAGCTTGAAACTTTCAAAAGTTACATAAGCCCATAAGGCGGTCAAACAGGCTTTAACAGACACTTCCAGAGTTAAGACGAACACCCCCTCCTTAAACATAGTGGCAAGATAACCATTGTAATAGTCTTGACAACTAAACCATTGATTCCAAAACTTGATTAACCGAAGACATGACAAGCAATCAAAATGCAACCAACAAAAACGTCAAATGAAAACAAGGTTCACAAAAAGATGGTTCATACGGATCTACAAGCTTAAAAAAGGGTATAACGAAAACCATAGTCGCCAATCAAGACTAGAACATAAATAAAATTATGTTTCTAAAGCCAAAGTGCAAACTGCAAATCCATAACCAAGCGTCTACTGGAACGGTATAATACATGATGAAATGCTTAAATCCAGCTGCTTAACTTTCGGGGTGATATGCCACGATCTATCCATCCACGCTATTTATTCCAACTGATTCGACACGAGAAAAAAGGAAAGGTTATTCTATAGACACTCAACTTCAATAAACTTAAAAAGATTAGCATTCCACATCTGGTTACAAATTCGTGAAATGAGTTGAGCTAAAAACACAACAAATACCCAATCCCGAGAAGTCATCTCAAGAGTATTAGTAGGTGTAAACCTCCTATAATGTATCTCTAATCATATTTATTAGATTGAGTATTTAAGCAATCTAAAAAAAGTGTTTGTGGGCCAGCCAAACCCAACCCAGCCTGTTCTGTGTTTAATCTGGCATTAAAACAGCTTATTTAACCCAGCCTGTTTCAAGTTTCGGTCCTAATGCAATTGTCAAAATGCACTATACATAGATGTCAAGTTTAACCAAAAGGCAAACTTACCTGTTAATCGTATAAAGAATCGCAGAGTTCTGATCACGTTAGCAATAGGTCAGCCCATATATCGATAAGTTTTCCCAAAATTATAGAATTGTGATTCATATTATATAGCCCAAATTATATAGAAAATGCATACAATATATGTATTGTTTATAGCACATTCTACACATTAGAAAACAAAAAAATTTCAAAAGAAAATGTCTTTTGGTGAATCTAAACAACCATCCATATTGCGACTTTTATCCATATGTGATCTTTATGTATAAGAACAGATAAATAGAAGCACAATTCATTATAAAAGTATACGTCAGTATACCACATGCATATCAGAAACGAAAGGAAAAAAAGCTACTAACCTTAATAAGTACTTGTTGAACAAGGAACAAACGCTTGAAGAGTGCCACGGTGCTGGCTCTCGGCCCCATACCCCTGCTGCACCGGCAGGTCATTAGTGGTTGATTGCTAATCAGATTCATAGATTTCTCCGTCATCAGAAAGCTCATCAAATGATCGAATGTCAAGCTGGTAACGAAGAATGCCACCAATGCCTCCAAAACCTCTACAAAACTGTGAACCCTCTTGAGACTTGTTTGTCACAAACTCAAGTGTGCATCCAAATTTCTTGTACTCGTTAGCAAACCACTCAAGCAATGAAGTCTTTTCCTGAACTTCGAGTTCAGCATTGGTCTCAGAGTCACGGAAGTTACTCTGATCATTTTCTTGATCCTTGTTCAAGTGTTTTATGATGATTTCACTTGTGGTACTGTTCTTAAGCACATAACGATTAATATCCAGATTTTCCCATACAATGAGAATCTCAACAGCGCCCATCTCTAAGGATTTCAAAGTGTCGTCCACACCGAACACGTACTTACCAGTATCCTGACTGATCTCTTCAAAGTACTTCCCAATCAAACGCTTCTCCTGAATAAACTTCACATTAGCAAGAATTTCAGACGATAGTTCAATAGCTTGATTGAACCCATTCTCACCACCATAAGATACATCAACCACGTTCAGGATCTTAGCCTGAAGACGAGGGTCAAACATATCAGATTGACTCAGCTCAGTTTTGAAATCAGCAGACCCCGCGAGAATGAGACCAGAAACATTAGGCTGACTGGTGGCGGGATTGATGTAAAACTGTGTTGCCAATTCAGCCGTCTTTCTCACATAGTTGTGACGCTTCTCCATACGAAGACGTGCAAAACGAAGAGCAGACTGCCCTCCTCGACCGTGCTTCTTCGGTAGATCGACAGTGAACTTGTGTAGAACCTCCCTAGTGTTTCCACTCAATGTCCCAAAAAGGGTCCCATTACCGTCCATAACAATGAAACCGAACTTGTCATCAGATTCCAATAGTTCATTTAGAGCTTCAGTGTGGAACTTGTTGTCACAGAGATAAAGAGAGGCGTTAATGGGCTTGAAGGGTTCAAAGTCGATAGTCACCTTCTTTTCCTTTCCATCGTCAGTAACTATGGTTCCAGTGTAGAGCACGAGTCCATTGGGAGGAACCTTATTGTAAAGCTTAAGCCTCTGTTGTGCAGATGTTATGGCTCCTAAAACAGACTGACGATTAACCCTACTCTTGATATTTGAAGCAGTTCCAAATTCATCACCAAGCATCTTAGTTACTCGAGAAATCTGATCCCGTGGAGGCATGATAAGAGAAATCATGCTTGTACCGTTTCCTCTTGCAGCTTCCAATGCCTTGATTAGCTTCTTAATCTTCCATATCTCAATGTTCTTATCGGTTTCCTGACCGTCCGACATCTTAACAGATTATCTGCAAAAGCAGCAAATAACGTATTAGATATGTATTGAATTGAGAACATAGAAGAAAAACAGAACGAAAACAAAGCATCTTCTAAACAAGGTAGACATAGTGACATATATAAACAATATAGCATCACAAGAATGCATCCATATTGATTCCAAACAATGTCGTAGCTAGTATAATAAACATAATATTTAAGATTTCTGTTATAATTACAGATTACACAGCTTGCAACACTATGAGTTACACATAACCTTAGCATTGTTCTATCTTGTTTACCAAACCCAACTGACAAGCAAAATTTTAAAGCAATAGAAAGCAAACCATACACAAGCTGAGCACAACAGATGCTTAAGGCGTGTTTATGTTAGCATGTTAACTGAGCTTATAAGCTTATCTACATTTTGAAAAGTCCATAGGCCCATTTTTTCGGCTTGTAAATTAAGCTTATGACCTTAAATAAACCATAAGCTTTACTTGATAAACTCAAAAGCCCAAATAATGAGCTTATGAGCTTTCAAAATATATGTAAACTCATAAGCTCAAATAACTGTTATTTGTACAGTTAAGAACGTCTAAATAACGACCAATGAGCTACAAATCAAATGTTTAAAACCCCGATCATTAGATCAAATTCACGAAAACCTAATCTACCAAATCATACTGAACAAATCGCGCATCTAATTCAACTACTTCAAATCAAAACCATAACCACATCAAAACCAGTCAAACAACAAATAACGATAAACATATAATTACAATCTAAACACTTAACAACTAATCAACTCAATACAAAACGCACAAATCGATCATATTAAGCTCAGCATCACAGATTCATAACCACTAGATAAAAAACCATCAACTATACAAATAACAGTATAGTAATATTCACCATCTACAATCTATAGCCTAAAAATCAAATAGACCAAAACCTAGCTTCTCACCAGCTTCAACAACCATACGATCACGCAAAACTTGGAACCAACACTCTAAACCTTTTAACACCTATATCGTCTAGTTTCACACAATCGTACAGTTACAAACCTCTTACTAACCTAATCCATCAAATCCTACAACTAAAAACCTAATCAACCTCAATACAAAAACACACAAATCGATACGATTAAGCTCAACAACCATCAAAAACTAGTTTACCGCCTATAATCTATAACCTAAAAATATAATACACCAAAAACTGTAAAACCGAAACCACTACCTACATATAATAGCCTACAATCTATAACTTAAAAACACTAGTTTTCCCCCCAATCCAATATCTATACAATTGCGAACAAAACCGTGCACCAAACAAGTTACAGTAAAACTCTCAAACTCACATATCCATCAACAAACAATTTACGATTAAAAAAAACTAACAATACAATTTAGCTCCAAATTCATACCGAGTGTGAAACAAAACCACACAGCTAAAACTACACCAACCCTCTAAACCTTTCAACACCTATATCGCCTAGTTTCGCACAATCGTAAAGTTACAAACCTCTTAAATAACCTAATTTATCAAATCCTTAAACTAACAAATAACGATCTAACAAATAACAACCTAATCAAACTCAACAACCATAAAAAACTAGTTTACAATCTATAACCTAAAATTATAATAATACAAAACGCACAAATCGATCATAACATCACAAATTCATAACCGTTTATGATAATATTATGATAATAAAAAGTAGATCTGATGGTTAATTAGAGTGCTTACAATGAAAGCGGCAGCGGTTGGACTAGAGTCAAAATTTGGGGATTCTGATTTCAAACCCTAGAAAATTTTGTTTATTTATATCCGGTGGATATTTATTCGTATCCTTCAACTTTTATAACTTGCCACTTCTTTCTTTTATCACTTATTTATATGGTTCTAAAAGGCGTGCAAAGGTCTCGCACAAAGCCGTGAGTTATGTCACGTTTTTTTGTAAACCTGATATATATGAAATATGATATAGATATATAAACATTTTCACATTTTGTGTCGCCTTATGCCACGATTTATAAACGCAAATGTTTCGCCTTTGCCGCTAAGGCATGAGGCTTTGTCATGCCACCACGTCACGCCTCACACTATTGATAACCTTGGTTATTTATGATAAAAGTGACTGTCTTGTCTTTTTGGATCTGATTTCCTAAACACGTAAGCGAAACATCACATTATTCTTTTAGGACTGCTAACCACTACAAAGTGTTCGCATTCGGCTATAATTATTGTATATTGAATCTTAAACACAGTTTTACGAGTTTAATCAGCTATTAAGAAAATCGTCCATCGGACGGGTAGATACATTCAACTTTTATAGTTTGCCACTTTTATCTTTTATCAGTTATTTATGTTATTCAGTGAAAGTTGAGTCTTTTTGGATCTGATGTAGTATATGATTAAATTAGAGAGGTTTTAAAGTTGTGTTTTGAGTCTTGATGTGATGATATCATATGTGTACAATGTGAAACCTCTATATAACCACTATATAATAATTATAAGTTCTCTGGAATAATCAATATTCATTTTAAAATCAATAAAACCTAATAAAAACTAGTTTTTCTGTCAAATCCAATATACTTGAAGTTTTATAATTTGACACATTTATCTTCTAACCATTATTTTTGTTATCCAAAGAAGGTCGGGTTTGTTTTTTTAAGTTGATGTGTGTTGCTACTCTGGAGATGGTTTTAAAAGTTAGATTTTGGGTCTTGATGTGATAATAGTTATTTTACAGCATACACGAATGTTCTTTGATATCCTTCAAGTTTATAACTTTGTCAGTTTTATCTTTTATCAGTTGTTTCGGTAATTCGAAACAGTTGAATCATTTTTTAAATTGATGGGTATGCAGACATCTTGGCGATGGATTTAAATCTGATCGTATATTAATGTTGTTGAAGAGAGTATAATTGGGTACCATCAAGTTCGTGATCGACATGAATATTGAAACTCCAGCTCAAAACTTGAATTGAGCTTGATTGAGCCAACATCTTATACTTGATATCTATAGATGATTGACACATAGAGCTAGAACTGCTTTGCATACAGATCACTTGTTTGAAACTTTAAAACAACATAAGTTGTTTGTAAAGAAATTGGAATGCTTTTTCGGTCGAATCACTTTGCATACATAGTATTTTATTAAGTAATACTAGTAATAATTAAGTAATTAGTAAATTTATGAAAAAGGTAAAAGTGTAATTGCATATTATATCGACAGAGTTTGCCATACAAGTTTAGTAATCTCGAACTAGGAGTTGTACCCGACTAAAATTGAATTATAAAGTATTTTGAGCCTTATTCGAGTAACTAATAAATTGTCTTGTGTGGATAACTCCTCGAAGATGAGAAATGTAAAATATTTAAAAGATTATTACGTAAAATATGCTTTTGAAACAAATGATCGGGAACTTAAAGATATGCATAATTTTTTTTTTAAAGCCTATGTAACAACATCATGTTCCTTGTGGCACAAAACCAACTTATTCACAACCTAATAAACTAGTGTAACATGAATTTAGCAACAAAGTTAGCCATATCTTACTATTACGAGCTAATCATAACATTACACACCAATTCATAAGATTATTCAACAAAAGCCATAAGCTATTACTCTATTAGAGTGCGTTTGTTTGACGGATATTGCCATGAGGGTTTGGGATGAAAGTTGAAATGAGTTATTTGGTATATTATTATGGCCCCAAATCTAGAAATAAGCCCATAATATTTACTATGCATGAACCCCCTAGTAACATGCCTCTTTTTGCAAAACTATGTCCCATTAGTGGATCCATTTTTTATCACCACCACTTATATTCTCTTTTATTCCCTTTTTATCTCATATTTTATTTTTAACATTTTTTTAGCTTTTTAATCTTTTAGAATAATATATTATTCACTTATTATATTGTTTTCTCTCTTTCTCTTATATTAAATCCAAATTCAAATCTAAATCCTAATCATAATCCTAATCCTAAACCCATTTACAAATACGTAAATAGCAGGTATCACACTTAAAGCCAATTCGAATTTTAGGTACTCAGCATTTCTTGTCTCAATTTAAGGTATCAAATTTTTGAAAGTGATTAATGAGCATAAGTTTAGCCGAAATGAGTTTTAAATGCTCAATAATAATGATATATCATACTCTCTTCGTCCCAAATTATAAGTCCATTTTCTTGTTTTTTGTTGTCCCAAAACATTTGTCCATTTTCTATTTCAACCAATCAAATGACACTTTAGTGGAGAGATAAAATATTTGATTGGTGAATAAATTAATTAGTGAGAATTTATTAAACTTTGTGCAAAGTCAAAATGGACTTATAATTTGGGACGGAAGGAGTATTAATTTACCAATTCATTAGACAAAATGACCGATATCATCATTCGAAAAGTAAAAAAAACTTTACATTACACCAAAAAATAACTTGAATACCTTAAATTAAGGGGAAAAAGAAAGTTAAGTACCTTAAATTCAAATTAACCTTAAATGAAACACCTTTTCGTGCGATTTACCTTTTACAAATCAAACAACCCTTACTTGAAAATAGTCTTTAACCAACCAAACAACCTTCCTACGAGCTTATCCTTTGCATCTTGAAACATGATAAGCTAAAGCTTAAACCCCTTATTTTTCACTATCTCCCCACAAACACCCCTCCATCCAAACCAAAACCAAAACCAGGGTTTTAGCTCTAGCCATGGCTCTTCATCCTATCTTCCGCCATTTCCTCACACACTTGCACCATCATCACACCTTCAAACCCATCTCACTCATACCCATTATCCATAAAACCTTAACCCCTCTTTTTATAAAACCCATCAATTCCTTAAACCCTCATTTCTCATCCACAGGTATAAAGATTATATTTTTTGAATACCCTTTATTGTGATTTGACATTATGTAGTATTTAGTTATGTTTTATGCATAAAGATTGCATTTTTGGGATACCCTTTAGTGTGATTTGAGATACTGTAGTATTTAATTTTTTGAATTGGTTAAGGAGGTGCTTGTTTTAGCTTATTTATGGGCTTATGAGCTTATTTGTTTTCGGTTTAGGAGGTGTTTGTTTCGGCTTATATAGCCGGCTTATGGCTTATTTGGTTTTGGGCTTATGTTTCATAAGCTCACTTTTTGTGGCTTATTTGTAAACTTTTCGGCTTATATAACTTTATTATGTCATAAGAAAAGTTTCAAACTAAGCCTCAAAAAAGTGAGCTTATGAAACATAAGCCCAAAACCAAAAATAAGCCATAAGCCGGAACAAACACCCCTTTTATATTTCAAACGCTCAATCTTTTCGGCTTATTTTGAAACTTGTGGGCTTATATAAGTTTGTTATGAGATAATAAAAATTCCAATAAGTTCCAAAATAACCCTTTAGTGTGATTTGAGATTATATAGTGTTGAATTCGTTAATTTGATTGTTATTTGTAGTACCCTTTATGACGACTTGTGTTTTATGCATAAAGATTGTAATTTACAGTACCCTTTATCGTAATCTGACATTGAATGCAGCATATATCTTAGTATGAAATGCTACAAATTGATTGATTCTGGAATACCCTCTATAAAGAGATGTGCTTTATGCATAAAGATTGTGTTTTTGTATACCCTTTATTGTTATTGGACTTTGTATTGAGTGCGGTAAAGATATTACTTGTAAATACTCAGAATTTGTCGTGAGTGGAAATAGTGAAATAAGTTGAATTTTGTAATAGTATTGTGTGATGATAACTATAATAATTTATTCTTGAGTAGAAACATTTTATTTTTAGAATTCCCTTTGTTGTTATTAGATGTTATATTCAGTGCACCGGAGATGTTAGTCTTGAATACTTTGNTGGTTTTGGGCTTATGTTTCATAAGCTCACTTTTTGTGGCTTATTTGTAAACTTTTCGGCTTATATAACTTTATTATGTCATAAGAAAAGTTTCAAACTAAGCCTCAAAAAAGTGAGCTTATGAAACATAAGCCCAAAACCAAAAATAAGCCATAAGCCGGAACAAACACCACTATATATTTCAAAAGCTCAATTTTTTCGGCTTATTTTGAAACTTGTGGGCTTATATAAGTTTGTTATGAGATAATAAAAATGCCCATAAGTTCCAAAATAAGCCAAAAAAATGAGGCTTATTAAACATAAGCGGAAAACAAATAACCTCGTAAGCCCATAAATAAGCTTAAACAAACACCCCCTAATATTTGTGATGCCCTTGTATGATGAGCTGTGTTTTATATATAAAGATTGTACTTTTTGGATACCCTTTAGTGTGATTTGAGATTATATAGTGTTGAATTTGTTAATTTGATTGTTACTAGAACGGTACCCGCGCAATGCGGCGGCGGGTACCGTGTGTTTATATTTTGCGTTATTTGGTTACACATTTAGTTGTCTTCATGCTTTATAAGTAGAAGTATTAGAGATGGTTAAGCCAAATAATTTTAGTTTGAACAACCAACCGCTTCCTAACAAACTTCCTAACCAACTTGCTTCCTAACTAATTAATTTTGAAATCTTTCCATAATAAGCAAGAAAAAAGTCTGAATTTTAAGCCTTTCTAATTATAGAATAGTCCCAAATGCATTATAGAGTAGTATAGATATAGATTTGTAGTACCCTTTATGACGACTTGTGTTTTATGCATAAAGATTGTAATTTACAGTACCCTTTATCGTAATCTGACATTGAATGCTGCATATATCTTAGCATGAAATGCTACAAGTTGATTGATTCTGGAATACCCTCTATAAAGAGATGTGTTTTATGCATAAAGATAGTGTTTTTGTATACCCTTTATTGTTATTGGACTTTGTATTGAGTGCAGTAAAGATATTACTTGTAAATACTCAGAATTTGTCGTGAGTGGAAATAGTGAAATAAGTTGAATTTTGTAATGTATTGTGTGATGATAACTATAATAATTTATTCTTGAGTAGAAACATTTTATTTTTAGAATTCCCTTTGTTGTTATTAGATGTTATATTGAGTGCACCGTAGATGTTAGTCTTGAATACTTTGTTTGTTTTCGGTGAGTAGTCAATCTGATTGATTTTGTAGTACCCTTTATGATGAATTGTGTTATATTTCTTCATGACTGAAAAAGTAAGACTTCGTTTGTATGGTCGATATATTAAAAGATGGTATTGTTGTTGTAATATTCTTATTACTACGATTTTTCATTACCCTTATTGTGGTTATTATAACTTGCAATAACCAGCTTAGTATTTTGGGTCAAAGGGATAATGAGTATGATGGTTTTTTGATTTTTTGGGGTCAAAATGTTGTGATCTAAAGGAGCATATAAGAAGTTACATACATTTTGATAGCTTAAATCAGCTCTTTATCCAGTTCTGATTCTGATTACTCGAGTCTCAGTAATCAGTTTTTATACTCCATATATAGGGTAGAATGTCACCCACTAGTTTTTTCATGTTAAATTTGTTTCCTACTGTCCAGTTGCAGATAACACTTTGATATTAAACAAAGATGAGCGGGTGGGGTCGAGTTCGCCAAGCATAAATCAACCAGACCCAGATTCGAATTCGAGTAGTACAATTGCTGCAATTGTTACTTCTTTGGGTGGGCAGGCAAGTGCAGTTGGTATTGTAAGATTATCTGGTGCATCAGCAGTTAATATAGCAGGACGTGTTTTTCGTCCGTTAAAGAAAAGGAAAAAGAAAAACTTTACTTGGCAGCCTACTAGTCATGTTGTAGAATATGGTGTTGTATGTGATCCTTATGGCAACATTGTTGACGAGGTAAATGCTTTAAGCTGTTTTCTTTTGAAAACTGGGTTATCTTTATTGATTCGTAAGGAGATGTTTTTTTCAAAGCTTAAATGTAACGTAGATTGCTTATCGGTTGCCTATAGATTAAGTAGATGTTTGCCTGTTTGGATATGCATTTAAAAAGACTATTGCAATTCGAAGCCAGATGTATCAGTTTTGAGTGTTTGGGTAAACTGATTATGTAGGGTCGAATTGTATAAGAAAACAGATTGTTGATATTTTTCTGCACCATCTCGTAAGATTTATTATGGATATTATTGTTTTGTAGGTTTTAGCGATACCCATGTTAGCCCCAAGATCTTACACCCGAGAAGATGTGGTTGAGCTACAATGTCATGGGAGTGATGTTTGTTTACACCGTGTGCTGAGAGCTTGTCTAGAAGCTGGGGCAAGGCTTGCTGAACCAGGTTGAGCTCATTATCTCAGAAGTTAACCCAAAAGTAAATAAGAATAAGAGTATAAGACACATGCTAATTCACTTTATGCTTCTGATTTGATTATTTTTCATAGAAATTTTAAAGATCCGTCTTTTCATTTTAAAACTACTAAGTTCAAAACCGTACAACCACTTAACTAGAGAAAAAGTTTTCTTCATGGTTTTATTGGGTAATGGAAATACAATTGCAATACAGATTCATTATGTAACCAAATTTCTCTATATATTGTCTTTATTAGGCGAATTTACACTTCGTGCTTTCCTCAACGGTCGATTAGATCTATCTCAAGCAGAAGATGTTGGAAAACTGGTATCAGCCAAGTCTGTGGCTGCAGCCGATGCTGCCCTTGCTGGAATTCAGGCACGAGTTTCTTCTAGATATATACTTTTGTTAGAGGTGGCATAATGTGCAACTCCATTAGGTTGTTTAACGGGTCAAAGAGGAACTATTATAACAGTTGAAAACAGCTCGGGTTGGGGGTGACCTTAAACACTTTTTTTGTCTTTTCCTTTCATGGATTTTATGATAGTATATTGGTTCCATAATAATCCAATATTTAAATAAATGGTCTAGGAGAGTAGGGGTTTTTTACATTGTAAGTAGACTTTAGGTGACCTTTGACTCGTTTTCATGTAAGTTGTCTTCTTTTAACTTAACACGGTTTGACCCATTAGAGGCAACTTATAACTCAAATCGACCCGTTTGTACAGAGATAGGCGTAAATTGCAACCTCTATGTGTTGTGAAAATCTTTATTCGCTAATAGGAAAATACTTAACAATATATGATTTCATGACAGGGTGGTTTTTCTTCATTGGTGAAATCACTAAGAGCGCAATGTATTGAGTTGCTTACAGAGATAGAAGCCCGATTGGATTTTGATGATGAAATGCCGCCACTAGACATGGATCTAATCCTGAGTAAAATAAGTGCAATGTCACATGACGTAGAGAGTGCAATGGAAACCGCTAATTATGACAAGTTTTTGCAATCTGGATTACAGGTGCGATGCTATGAGTTTTCTCAAGTTCTCACATCTTCTAAAGAGTTTAAATTTATCACGGGATGGCAGGAATTTAGAAAAAATAAATTTGGTTTAGTTTACAACATTGTTTGGACAGTATTTAAATCAAGAAAATCCCCGTTTGAATTGTAGAAGTCAAAGTCTAATACTTTCTTACCTATGCATTGCTATTTGCAGATCGCAATTATTGGTCGGCCAAATGTTGGGAAATCCAGTCTACTCAACTCATGGAGTAAGGTATGCATTGCTATCATTTTTGTTGTAATAAAGAACCGTAGGAAACTCAGTTATTTAAAATACAATAATTTCTTGCTCATTGAGTGTATATATGATTTAGCTTGCAGAGTGAAAGGGCAATAGTTACAAACATAGCTGGAACAACACGGGATGTTGTGGAAGCCAATATAACGGTTCAAGGTATCCCGGTCACACTACTTGATACAGCTGGAATCAGAGAAACTGATGATATCGTGGAAAAGATAGGTGAGACTACACACATGTGCGCCCTCATGCAACATAGATACAATTTTTGAGTTCTTAATAATTTTTAAATACAGGTGTTGAGAGATCGGAAGCGGTCGCTATGGGTGCTGATGTGGTTATCATGGCAGTGAGTGCTATTGATGGATGGACCACAGAAGATGCCATACTACTCGATAAAATAAAACGCACTAAGGTCTCAACTTTTTATCTTTTTACCATTATCACATTGTTAACCCTTAAGGTTATAACATACTGCACCGAATTATTCTGTAGAAATTACGGAGTAATTAATTTCTTCAAAACAAAAGCAAAAACAACCTTACACCAAGTTAACACTTTTGATTGTTTGTATCTGTTGTGACGACAGGGTGCCTCCGGATCTCCAGTGATATTGGCAATAAACAAAATCGATTGTGCACCATCAGCATGCTTTGAGTTCATCAACACTATTGGCGAATCTTTCAATAAGCATATTTATACGTGTGCTATTACAGGTCAAGGAATTCAAGATTTAGAAACTGCAATTCTTGAGCTTGTAGGCCTCCAAAAAATATCTGCCGGTGGACGCAAGTGGGCCGTTAACCAGGTTTCAAAACGATATTATGTCAATATTACTTGAACTTTTTGGAATACTTTTACCCGTATAGAATCGTTTTTGATAATTTCTAATTTGAGGTTTGATTCCTTGATGAATTATTTTAGAGACAATGTGAGCAACTTCTTCGTACAAAGGATGCTTTAACGAGGCTGAGGACATCGATTGAGGATGATCTTCCGTTTGATTTTTGGACGATTGATTTGAGGGATGCTGCGCTCGCGCTTGGGCAGATAAGTGGAGAAGATATATCTGAAGAAGTTTTGACTAATATTTTTGGTAAATTCTGCATTGGTAAGTAGCTAGATATCTCTTGTAGTTTGGAATTTAAGTTTTGATGGCACGATGGATTATAGTTACATGAACACGACACAGTAGTATGTGTTTAGCGGTTTTTGTATGTTTATGTAATTACATGCAGATGATAATAAGCTTGATACTAATTACATAAACCTTAGGACTGAGTAATTTATGAGTAATTACTTATACGCTACTAGAAACAGGGTATTAATATAAACAATTCGACTAGCAACTTAGATATCAAACTCACAATTACCAAAAAAACAGCAACACAGGAAAACACAAATAACAGCAAACACTGCTACCACAAGTCCACAACCAATATAACGATCACAGGATCGCTTAAAGCAGTCTCAACTTTATCCGAGGATGGTNCTAGGGGTGAAAACGAGCCGAGCCGAGCCCGAGCCTGCCAGAGCTCGAGCTCGGCTCGTTTATATGTAAAAAGCTCGAGCTCGGGCTCGAGCTCGTTTCGAGCCTCATATTTTAAGCTCGAGCTCGGCTCGGCTCGGGCTCGACTAATTTATGTGATGTTTTAAAGAAAACAAAGTTCAAATGGAGCTCGGCTCGTTAATTACATAAAGCTCGAGCTCGTTTACTACTTTTAAACTCGTTTATACGTATAGAAAATATATATACATATATATTTTTAAGGCTCGTTTAGGCTCGCGAGCTTACTCGAGCTTTTTATATAGAGCTCGGGCTCGAGCTCGATTATTGAATGAGCCCAAACTTAGGCTCGAGCTCGGGCTCGAGCTCGTTTAGGCTCGGCTCGTTCAAGCTTTTTACCGATCCGATCCCGAGCTTTTCACGAGCGGCTCGGCTCGTTTCCACCCCTAACCACAACCAATATAACGATCACAGGATCGCTTAAAGCAGTCTCAACTTTATCCGAGGATGGTATTGTCGATTGAACTGACCGTCTTGCCACTGCACAGAAAAGTTTTAAAGTTATTAGATGATAATTAAACTCAAAATTCCAGTTTGTTTAAAAAAATATAAAGAATGCACCAAAATACTCGTCCAGAGAAACATCCATAAAACCGCAAGCAGAAGAAACATGAGCGACTCTTGTCACATTGATATTGAACCCTAACTCGACATTACTCTTCAAAGCTTCATAAACGCACGTTGAATCAACTTTCCATACATCCTTAACCCCCGAACAACAAGAAGTAACAGGTTTAGCCATGCTTGAATCTTTTTTAAGATACGGTATGCAATCATTCATCTTGAACTTTAAACTATCACATGATGGTGGTTTTTGTGGCGCCGAAGCTTTGGATGGCGGATGTGGGCGGCTTGTGGCGGCACTCGACAACAAAGAAACCAAAGTAAGTGCAAAAAGAATGCACAAGGTTTGTGTGAAGTTGGACATTGTTGGAGGATGTTTATGTTTTCTGGTTGTAGGATTTTGATGGGGTTTATATAGTGAATTATATGGAAAGAAATTTGTTGTATAAAGAAACTCATATCTAAAAGTTATTTGCTTATAATATTCACAACCAATTAATTAACAATGGCACATACGTATTCCATCTATAACTTCGTTGCTAAATTTACTTTGTATTGTTTAGGCATAAGTTATTTTTATGGGAAAAAGAGTTTAACCCAGTAAATGTATCGCTCCAAAAAGAGCTAAGTATATAGTATGTTGGTGAATCTCACATCTTAGCCTATTACTTTATAATGCATCAAACGCGAATAAAAAAGATGTAGCAACTAAAACTACTAAAGAGCTCGTCAATTCACCAAAGTATGTTGAAGTCTTCATAACGAGCCCAAAACAACATTCACATAGCTGGTCCCTTCTTCTTCTAGCATACGTATAAATTAGTATAAACGATAAGTAATGAACAACTAATCTCATGGTTAATGTCATAAATGGTAATACAACATCAATAATATATCAACTATATAAGAATAAACATTGCAAATCAAATAAATAAGCACTATAGGTAAAAACGTTCATAACATATACAAAGCTAGTTTGAATAACAAGGTTTCCTAATTTTAACCTTACCCAACAAATAAAGACAACTTGAAACCAAAAACCAAACACGAATTAATCATGCAAATCAATGTTAGATAGACATAATATAAGATTAAGTGAAATCAATTGGCAAAAAACTCCTGTTTTAGACATCTTGATGATAAATCCATTTCTTAACACCCCATCCCAGTAACGCCATTGCAGGGAGAAAAATCCAAAACCACCGAAATTTAAATCCGGAGCTTTGTTGCAAAGAATAATTTGCACCACCTGATTTCGGTGATAAAGCAATAGGTGTAGCCGAAGACGGTCCAGCAGATTGAACTATTTCTAAAAGACTCGCTGCAAACAAAAATATTCGAAAATTATTTGACCAAAATTAATAATATATTGTGTGCATTAGATCAAAATAAAAAATTTACTTTGAACATGTATTGCAAGATAGAAGACTATGAATCATGAAAGAATAGCACACAATAGAACATAATAAAAAGCAGTAAAGAATTGAAGTACGCCTTCTAATTTGATAACCGGAATTTTAGAGATTTTTAAACACATATAATTTGTATAATTAGATAAAAGATACTACGTAAATGTGAAAATTGATCGTTGAAGAAACCGAAGTGTATAAGTAAAGTAGCTCGATTTTCCTACGTGCCAATATTGAACCTTCATATTAACTAATAAAAGTTTAAAACCAAATGTGGAATTTCAAATTAATTAAATTTTTTATGAAAAAATGGAAAAAAAAGCATATGGCTTTTGGAGCTCATTTTTATTTACTTTTAAACTTAGGTGAAAATTATATGATTGGTTAATATAGTTTATAATCAAGCCTAATATATTTTAAAAAGGGTTAATATGAAATAAAACTATAATTAACCTAACTGTAAAATCCCAAATTTTCATATTTTTAGTAAATTTTTAAATTTTAGAAAATACAACATATACATACGATTAAGAACATAAAGCTGATACACAGCTTATTGACATTTTTTTTTTGAAAGGCAATAATTTCTAGCAAGAAGCTAGAGAGTACATGAATGAAACACTTGACCAACACGACTAAACTAAACATTATGAATAAACAAACAATTAAGCCATCTCAACCTAAAATCACTAACCACTCGAGGGCAATCACCATGTAAGAAGTATGGAACAAATTGTAACCACACGCAACCACGACCACGACCCTTGTAAAAAACTCACTGAAATCTCAACAAACCAATTTGAGCCACACTATCAAAACAGGGTGGTGGCATGGCGAGATTAAGAAAGATTTGATGGAGAAATACCCTCAATTGTTCGAGATCCACAAGTTCATACAAGAAATACCCACAATTGTTTGAGCCACAGCTTATTGACATATACACACACAAGATATATACTTTAATTTTTTAAATAAAACAACTTTTTATATTATTAATACAAAATTAAGTTAACTTTTATCCTAAAAACTCATGTATGTACGAGATTATAACATATATAAACATAAAAATTTACTAAACTTGACTTATGTCAAAATCTTGTACATATTCAAAACTAAAAACCTATTTTACTTATAATTTTATTCATTCTAAATTTTATTTTTATTTTTCAAGTCAACTAAAATAAACGTAACTCATATTTATCTCGTGAATCGTGATTCGTAAAGTGGCATCGATGATCATCTCCATGCGGTATATGCATGAAACGAGTTTAGTGTTTGGTTGCGCTGTTACGACTTTCATATTTTGCTTTTTATATAATTATTATTTTTTAATGGGTTTTGCTAATCTCTGCCCATTGGACAAATGATTAGCTATATATATAAGGAATGTTGGAGTTAATTAATATCAAAATGATGATTAATTACGGTAATTTTAGAGATGAATAAATATTCATTAAATGCATTTTTTGATTTAAAAGGAAATTTAGTGTTCATTAATTGCGCTCAATCATTTGCCCGGTGAGCAAAGATTAGCAAAACCCTTTTTTAGTTATTTATGGCTTGACTTAATGCATAAATATATAAAGTTTAACATGTTGTTTCAGTGTTTAAATAATCTCTTTTATATATATAAAGTGAAAGAGAAGAAGAGTATATATTCTCTGGCATAGAAACCTTTAAAAAAATATATAAAGACAGTCATAATACTATAACTACTCAACCAAAGTAACAATTATTATAATCTTTACCTTTTATCTTATATATCTCTACTACTTATAAAGAGTATCTGTCTATTTTTGAAACTTAAGATAACTTAAAATTAAGTAATGTTAATGGACTATTTATCTTGGATTAAAAATTAAGAGCATTTACCAGTAAACTAATATTTTAAATACTGTTTAATCTTTAAACTTTATCATTTTTTGTTTCTAACCAATAGACTTTTTCTTGTAATGATTACAAATTGAACTCGTAAATTTTGCATCAAGAGTTATACCAGAATCATGATTTCGCAATGCAAGTATAATTATTTACCACTATATATCATCGCTTTGTGCTCGTATTCGTCTATTTGTTTAAAAATGTATTTTAAGTTTGTGAATAACAATTGTATCTTGTATACAATTTCATTAGCTACAAGATCATTGGTCAATTTAATTATTTAATGTTTTTTATTATATTACTTTTAAATGATTTGCAGAATTATTTCTTTACTTTGTTGCTAATAAAAGTAATTCTCTTAAGTACATGTATAAAATATCTTAGCTTAAGAGGCATGCTAATAAAAGAAAGTATATACTCCGTATTTAGTATGTATCTGTGGCTTATGATTTCTTAAATTGATTGTTCAACTTTTGTCTTTTATTTTTAATAAATTGTTAGAGAAACTTTTATGAATCATAGTAACGTCTTGATTGATATCTTTACAATAAATTTTAATTGATCAATAGCAATTTTTCTTCATAAAGCTATATACATCATATTAAAGCATGTAAAAGCATCTTTAACTAATATTTTCATATATTAGATCTTACTATATCTCGGTTTGTTCCGTAAGTAACTTTGACACTTGCAGGAAGGATTATACATCTACAATATGGATGAATGCGTTTACATATAGAATTATATGAAGGAGATATAAGTTTCATAGTCACTATAGCGATGCACGTTAGTTTCATGGATACTAATTTTGCTAGACGTTGTGTATCTTTAATTGCTTAATTTGCATGTCATCTTACATTCATAGATAGTTACTGTCCGGGAAAATTCTATATCTATTCAACCTAAAACACAAGTTGTAAGAGTATAAGTACAACGACTATGTGTTGGAGAAGTATAGAATTTTGAGAAGAGAAGTGACCACTCTTTAAAAATCTTTAATAATGTCGCAACAAGGTACGACATTATTAAAGATTTTTAAAACAACTACTAAAGATAAGTGACCACGGCTTGGTTACACAAAATTATCCACGTATATAGTTAATTAAAACAACTACTAAAAAACACATATAAACTTGATCCTCATTATTAACAATAATAATAACACAGAGAACTTACGTATATATTTATCTAGTGAACCATGCATAAAACCGCAAGTAGAAGTAACAGAAGTCACTCTCGTCATATTCAGATCAAACCCTAACTCGACATTCCTCTTCAAAGCTTCAAAAACACAAGTTGAATCAACTTTACACACATCTTTAACCCCCGAACAACAAGAACTAACGGGCTCAGCCATGCGTGATCCGTTTTGAAGATACGGTAAGCAATCAATCATCTTAAACATCAATGTGTGATCACACGGTGGTGGCTTTTGCGGTGCTAGAGCTTGTGCTGGCAGATGTGGGCGGCTTGCGGTGGCATTCGAGAACAAAGAAACGGCCGCAAAAGCAAAAAAGATGCATAAGGTTTGTGTGAAATTCGACATTGTTAATGGATTTTTTGTTTCCTCTTTGTAGGATTTTGAGGGTTTATATAATAAATTACATGGAAAAAATATTGGTCGTATAAAAAAAATTCATATCCCCATATTCGTAATTTATATCTAGAAGTTATTTACTTTACACATTTACAACCAATTAACGATGGTTTTTAACTTTGTATTCCTTTTATTGTATTCCATATAACTTTGTTAAATAAAGATGTAATCCATATATAACTTTGATGCTAAAAACAATTGGTTTTTAACTTGATAACTTTTTGTTATGGCTTTGGTTTGAACTATGTAGAAGAAATGCTTTGCATATAAATTTGCATTGTATTTATAAGATAGTTAGAAACATAATTTCTGTAAGGATAGTATTACATAATGAAAAACCTTACGACGCAATTTGCCTTAATATAATTTTCATACAAAAAGAAAAAAATAAAGAGAACTAAATTTTTTTATCAGCCGTGTTTAATTTATGGCTACAGAAGATGTTGCACCTGCAGAATTCGGGCATGCGTTTCTTCTAGATTTCGGTTCATGTGAAAACCTTTTAGTATGGCTGGGTCGATACATGTAGCGTTAAAACGATCTTAAACACTCATTGTCTTCTTATCTTGAATTTTATGAGTAACTAATGTCAAAATATATGATCAAAGATAATATTAATTTTCAAAGCATCATACAATGCATTGAGTTGCTCGCAAAGATAATAGCTCGATTAGATTTTAATCATGAAATGCGGGCATTAAACATGGATTTAAATGTCGCATGATGTGGATAGTGCAATGGAACGACTAGCTATGATAAGTTTTTGCAATCTGGTTTACAGATATGACTCTCACATCTCATTAGAAGCTAGATTTTTTCATGGGATCAATAAGCCGATTGAGTATTTGACTTCAAAAGGTCAAACTCAAATATTTAAGTGACGAAATTACTCTATAAAAATGATAAAGGCTAAACCGCGCCAATATGTTGAAGGGTGGTGGTTGGTCATTACCATGATTAACCGTCAGTCCTTAATGTTATCATATGTTGTACCGAAATATTCCAGCAAAAGTTATTGTTTTCTAAGTGTGCTTATAGGTCAAGGAATTCGTGATTTGGAAGCTACAATTCTTGAGCTTGTAGGCTTCCAAAACATCCCTGCTAGTCGACACACATGGGCCGTGAATCAAGTTTGGAAATGATATATGCTCAATAGTAATTATACTTTTAGAATTTTAGGGCTACTTTTGACATGTTTTCCTTTCAGCTAAATTTTTAAGTTTTACCCATTTGACCCGTAAAGATAAATGCACCGAAACTGCTAACTATAATCTTTAATTTATGGTTTGATTTCTTGATAAACTATTAGAGACAATGTCAGCAGCTTCTTCGTGCGACGGATGCTTTGACGAGGTTGAGGACATCAATAGAGGATGATCTTCTGTATGATTTTTGGATGATAGATTTGAGGGACGCTGCACTCAAGCTTGGGCAGATATGTGAAGATATATCTGAAGAAGTTTTGACTACTATTTTTGGTAAATTCTGCATTGGTAAGTAGCTAGATATATACTGTAGTTTGGAATTTAAGTTTTGATGAACACGGCACAATAATATGTTTTTAATGGTTTTTGTATGTTTATGTGATTACATGCAGATAATAATAAGCTTGCAGATACTACTAATTACATAAACCTTAGCGGACGAGTAATTTATGTGTAATTACTTGTACGTTACTAGAAACTTGGTATCAATGTAAACAATTCGACTAGCAATTTAGATATAAAACACACAATTACCAAAAAACTCAAATTACAGCAATCACTTGTATCACAACCAATATAGCGATCATAGGATGGCTCCAAGAAGTCTCAACTTTATCCGAGGATAGTTGTGTCGACTGAACCGATAGTCTTGCCACTGCACACAGAATTTTTTTAAAGTTATTAGATGATAATCAAACTTGGAATTCCAGTTTGTTTAAAAAATATAGAGAACGTACCAAAATACCCGTTCAGAGAAACATCCATAAAACCGCAAGCAGAAGCAACATGAGCGACTCTTGTCACATTGATATCGAACCCTAATTACTTAACATTACTCTTCAAATCTTCATAAACGCACTTCGAATCAACATTCTATACATTCTTAACCCCCGAACAACAAGAAGTGACAGGCTTAGCCATGTTTGATCGATTTTTTCAGGTTGACTTCTACATTACTTTCTATCCCAACTCATGTTATACTAACCTTAAAGTACTCGTGAATTCTTGCAATAAGTATCTAGCCTGTGCATTTTCTTTTTGTATGTACATTGCTAAGTTTAGTCTTTTCATCAATTCAACACCTCTATTCAATCCTGTTAGATTGATAAAACCTTCGTAAGATATTGTATCATTAATACGATATTTATATTGCAATTATATCTAGAAACCCCAACGGACCCAAACCTACAATGGGTTGTGTCATATTTATCTTCTAGGCAGAATTGCATATATATCCCTCCCAAATTGAATAATTGCATATATATCATTTTTACAAGTTTTTTATGCACACAGTACAATGGTTTTTATGCATGCTTTGGATATATATACTGTCCCACAATCGGAGCTAGAGGTGCACAAATCGGTTAAAATTCAAAACCGAACCAGTTTTCAAACCGGTTTCGGTTTGAGTCAAATGGTCAAAAACCGGTTTTGACTAAGACCGGTTCTGTTTAAAACCGTTTTTGAACATGAAAAAGCGGTTCCATGACCCTGAACCGGTTTGAGACCAAACCGGTTGACATCTAAACATGCAAACCGGTTTTCAAACCGCCGGTTCGATTAAAAAACCGGTTAATTTGTGCACCTCTAATCCGAGCGGCGAAATCGCGAAAGCTCGGTGTAAATTAGAAAACTAAATAAACATTAAACAAAGCTAAACTAGTAAGAAGAAAATATACAATTATTGCAATAAAAGCAATTATTTGTTGATGAAATCCGACAGTAAGTGGAAGCAATTCATCAAGTACCATCAAAAGCAATTAAAAAACGGTAGCAAAGGCAAATAACACTGATGAAGACATCCGACAACAATTATAGATTATCATTAAGCAACAAAAACAACAAAAGCAAAGAAACAAAAGCAAAACATAATTCTTTTTATATTTATGTAAAAAAACACACCCGATAACAACCAAATCACAAACTGTTACAATGTTCCCAACCTATATAAAACCTTCATCAAAACCAAACAACCGATAAAAAGACACTAAGAAGACACGATGACTCCACAAGCAAAGAAATCACGGCGCCATTTGACGGAGCATTTTTAGCTCTTTAGATGGAAGAACTTAGTTTTGGAGAAGCATTTTTAGTTTCCTTGATCGATTCCTACGATAATTCTTTATTTGAACTAGCTCGAAAAGCTTCATAGTCCTAACCTTTTTCTTCTTCGACTTAAACTTTTTACAAGTTGGACGAAGCTTAATATCAAATATTGAATTATTTCGATTGGTTTTCAGAACCTCGTCGACAATCTCCCTCTCCTGGTTCGAGTTCTGGACTCCCATATAATGCTTTAAAGCATCCTTTAAATCTTTGTATTGCTCACATTTATCGAAAAATTCATCCATTAGTTTCTTCAATTCATAATCTTGACGATCACCAATAAACTTTTTGATTGGAATACCATTCTCCGGCTGAAGTCTATAAGAAGCAGGTTGATCATCAATAATCACAACATTATTCAAATCTCGTCCTAAATCTGATAAATCCTTAACGGGCCATCCATAATGAATTTTACAAGACTGTGCATATAATCTATGCGAAATCAAACCCTTTGGATCCAATTTATCCAATATGGGCGAAGCGTATGCTTCTGCTCCAGCAGTAAAAATCACAATTTCGAAATCGTTTTGGCTTAAATATCTAAGAAAATCATCGACGTACGGACGTTTCTTTACATAGCTAACACTTTCATTATCGTACTTATCTAAGAAGTCATAGCTTCCACGAGGCGGTTTTGAGGAGGGACAATAATTAGTACAGATTAAGGTATGATCAAGGTCTAGAATAACCGTCTTTTGATTCGGGGAGTTTACTGGAGGGAGGGTGCATGGTGCTTGTTCGTACAGATTAAGGTTCATGATGTTTGGAAAGTTGTCGATACTAAAGATATGTTTACGATTGATTCGATTGTTTTATTTGATAAACCCCCTTAGATAACGATATTTATAATGCACTTACCGACTCAAACCCACAATTGGGCTTGGCCCATATTTATCTTCTAATAAATCAGGAGTTTACTTACCATAAATTGAAAAATTGTTTTGTTGCTAGTTCAGCTTTTTTTTTTCCATCTTGAATCCTTTGCCTAGTTCTATTTTCATATTCATACAAGTAAAGTTGTACCGTTTTTAAATTATCGTGATTTTTATTAGGCGAATTCAGCCTTTGTGCTTTCATCAACAGTGCATTAGACTTATCTCAAGCGGAAGACGTTGGAAGACTAGTATCAGGCAAATCTGTGGCTGCAGCCTGGAGCAGATGTTGCACTTGCAGGAATTCAGACATTTGTGTCTTTTATATTTCAATTTTTTGTATAGGTTCAGGTAGTTGTGTAACATGTCACAGCTGAACATTTAGTATGGGTTAAAACTGGTCGGGCTAAGGCGATCTTAAAACCTTTTTGTCTTCTTTTCTTCAACTTTATGAGTAACCAATGTTTAAATATATATGATCAAAAAAGTGTATAATTATAATAAGATGTTCTCCTAAATAAATTAGTGTCCATAATCTTGATGTAACTTTTGACCCATTTTTATTTTGGTTGATTGATATCCACATTAGCTAACTGTGGTTTTTAAAGAAATGGACCTAAGCTGCCGCTCTTACTTTTTTGACAATCTTGTAGCTCTAAATGTAAAAGTTTAACGATCTTAAATTTTCATGACATGGTGATTATATTTTTCATCGTTGCTGAATTTACTAAGAGCACAACAAACTGAGTTGCTCACACAGCTCGATCAGATTATGACGATGAAATGCAGGCAGTAAACATGGATTATAATGTCACATGATGTTAAGAATGCGATGGCAACAACTAACTACGATAAGCTTTTGCAATCTAGATTACAGATATATCATATATGTGATATGTTTTCTCGAGTTTTCATATCTTATAAAAAGTTGGACTTTTTTCATTGGACGAAAAGAGTGTATAAAATGGTACAAAGGGTTCTACCATGTAAAAATGATGTTTACCTTAACCACCATAAAGTTGAGAGTGTAATGGTTCTACCATTACATTGCTATACATTTACAATTCGTCATTATTGGTCTGTCATATGTTGATAAATCTTGTCTACTTAACATCATCATGGAGTAAGGCATGTCCTCTAGCTATTGCGCTCATTGACTATATATGATGCAGATTGCAGAGTAAAAGACTAGTTACAACTTCGCCCACACATATGGTGCCTGTTTTCCTCACCAAACCACCACTGCGCCACCACCTACAACACTACAGAAACCACTGCTGGAAGCCTGGGACACACACGCCGGCCAGACAGACACCGCTGCAACCGGATTTTGTCAATATTTAGCCAAATACTAGATCGATGAAACAAAACTAATTAGACAGCTAATAGTTGATGTCATCAACCGCTGTTGTTACAATTTTTAGTACCATGGGCATATATAAGAGACTAAGACATTGTAATCTGAATTAACAGAATGAGTTCATAAAGCCTAGATATGTAAATAAAAAATCTTCCAGATATATAACAAAAAATGTCTACTCTACTCAGCATTATGTCCTTGTCCTCAACATGTGATATTTCTTCATCAAATATTCAAAGCACTGTCAAAATCTACAATGTGGATTTAGTGTTGTTGTTGTTGTTGTTGTTGTAGTTGTTGTTGTGTCATGGCGTAATACCACACGGTTGTTGTTGTTGTTGTTGTTGTTTCATGGCATAATACCACACGGTCCACCATGCAAAAAGTAAAACAGGATACCAAACTACCAAGTGGGAGCTATGTTGCGATGAAGAATCTGCATCACCCGAATTTGGTGATAACGCCATAGGAGTAGCCGAAGATGGTCCCTCTAAGAGACTCGCTGCATATCAAAACATTTGAAAATCATTAGACCAAAATTAATCATATAATGTACATGTGCAACAAAATAAAAAAAATTACGCTGAACATTATCTGCAAGACACTATTACACCATGTATGAATAGTAGACAAAACAAAAAGAAGTTAAAGGCTATAAAAATCATAATTTATAAGTGCATATGCAAACTAAAGTGTCAAACAAAATTACACAACTGTAAGCTATAATCAAATTCAGGATGTAATGTAAACTGTATAACATAATTCAATTCGAACTTCTTGGATTAAATCTGTATATTCGAACTTGAAATTTCTTATGGGTTTATGAATGCTCACTATGATATGGTTCTTTGTTATAAAAATCCTTCTACTTTATTTTGAAATAATGGTATTGCACAATGTTAGAGCTACTAAAATCATTTTCTGAATATTTTTTGTTTGTATCTGCTATGTGCACTTTATGCAGAACCAGCAGCTGCAGAAGTGGCTAAAGTGCAGAACCAGCAGCAGCTGCTGATGATCAGAATATCAGATACCTTATCAATGTACAGAGCTACTAAAATCATTTTTGTTTGGGAATTGAAATTGCATTTTAAACCCTTCAAGTGTGGAGTTCATTTTGATTGCAGCGCGGCCCTTAAATCATCTAATGGTTCTTTAGATTTGATCATTTAAGGAGCCGGATTGGTGCTATTTAATCTGATGCAATGTTAAATTTAGCTGCGATTTGCAGTGTTTGTGTTTAGCATGTTTGTAAACAACCAAATCTAACCAAGATTATAATATCACTAACGCTTGATTAGTCGCTTAAAGTGGGGTGCATTTCCATTAAATGAGATATAAAAATGATAACTTTGACTAGCTAACATGCAGAGAACACAACCCTTAAATTTCATCAATATAAGCATATCTTTCATGCATAGTACAAACATCAAAGAAACATAGCTTCATATTTCTATGAAAAAAAATTTTACAATGTAACACACATTGATTTATTTAAAGTTTTAAACAAAATTATACACTCGTATTAACTTTCTTAAACCATTGGAAAAAGACATTATTGACTTTCAAATTTATTTAGGATAACTTTTTACCTTTATGCATAATATGGTAAAATTTTTTTGAGAAAAATGACACTTTTCACAGAAATATTTTACTATACGACAAGCATTACTAAAAAAGCGAAAATAACCCTTTTTTGCACTTGTGTGAGACATATTTAGCCAAAATCATGCATAACCTTTTCACACATTCATGCCTCCGGAATTAGTTCACATGGGTGCTCATTATGTGCGATAAACTAATTTCTCGCATAAAAAAAACACCATACATGTACTCTTTATGTGCTAGAAATTAACAAACAGCTCGTACGAGTACGTACACCACAAGCAATAAAAATAAGTATTTCGGTTTTTCATTTCAAAATCTTAACCAAAAAAAAAAAAAAAAAAAAAAAAAAAA
>LBNU01014376.1:325363-348150 GCA_014162995.1 Artemisia annua | reverse complement strand
TTTTATTTTATTTTATTATTTTTTAGTATTATTATTTTTTAATAAAAGCTTAATTGCATTTCCTTTGGAATGGTTAAGAAGGTTAGAGTAATAGTAATGGTGACTCTAAGAGGCTAAAGGTGCACAAAGCCCGAGTTAGGTCGGTGGATCAAGCCGAAATATTATGCCTATTTTGAGCCAAATCATCCGGCCCAGGCCCGAGCTTTTTCAGTTATTATTATTATTATTATTATTATTATTATTATTATTATTATTATTATTATATAGTTATTATATATGAAAATATTTTTTTATAGTTATTATAAAATACTTGACTAAATGCCCGTAGTAAGACGATCTTGGTCACAACAAAAAATATGCTCCACAAAATTTAAATTAAAAAATACTCACACACACAAATCATGCAAAACATTCGGTCGCTTTTGCGACCCAACCAACCAAACTTATTCATAACATAGTATATCATGCATTCAAAACTTGTATATTGGGTATAATACTGTATTTTCATCTTTAAATTGGTATACGTTGAATTATCTCATTTTTATTGACTGTCTTTTTTTTTTCTTTTTTTTTATTATTATTTTTTTGTGGTAATGGTTATAAGAGTGCAAGGTGTTCTCAGGACGATAAACGTATTATTCGTCTGCCACCGCAGCGTCATCTCATCCCCTCCCTATACCAAATAACAACTAAAACCCCTCCCAACAAAAAAACCAATAACACTAAATATTCATAAAAAATACAAACAACGTATGTGGGTGGGATGGCTAAAAACCAAATGGCGAACGAATTGCTTGAGGGCCAGTGCACTATGGCGGATGAATGACACGTTTTTTGTGCAAATGGGTGAACAAAAATCCTTCCACACCAAGCTCTCTAAAGTAAAATTATGCCTTTTAATTAGAAGTTTAAAGTAACCATATCAGACTACTATCAGAGATGTTTGCATGAAACAGAAAGTAGACCGCACCGAGTAGCTTTCTAGTTCACAAAAGTAAGGGTGCCAAAAATAACCATACCAGCATAATCCAACCCAACTCCAACCTGAATAACCCAAATTAGGGTCAGGTTTTGGGTGATAGTTTTGAGCTTATTCGGGTCTTGGGTTAACCCAAATAACCCGCATAAGAGAATTTAAAACCTTCTTTCATATATTCCTTTGGTTTTATCTAAAACATTACCAACTTTTCTTATATTTATGTTATATATATGGCTTATTCGGGTTAACCCGAATAACGAGTACCCATATATCCTGAAACCGAAGACCCAGTGGTGGCGATTAGCATGTGCAAGTGGTGCAACCGCACCGGGCCCCCCTTTATAAGGGGCCCCCAATTTAGTATACTTCCATTAATATTTATAGTTTTATATATAAACATTTTGAAGTTTTAGTGTCTTTGTTAAATATTATCAAAGTTTAACCGGGCCACATACAAAAAATAGAAGACAAACTTTAGGCCACATACAAAAAGAGTGAAAGACTTGGATTATAGGGGCCTCATTTGTGATTTCGCACCGGGCCCCCCAAATCAATGGGACGGCCCTGCGAAGACCCCATACCCATATACCCATGCAGCTTTTGTTAAATTTAAGTTCAGCTCCTCACTGCATAAGATAAAAGTTAAAGCTTTTGAATTTATCTTGTTTTGGTCAACTAATTATCACAGTTAAAGATAAGCATGATAAAGATAAGCAGTGGTTTGAGTTTACTTTAGAAAAGGCCTTTTATCTATGCTTTTCCTTAAAATGTATTAAGGTTTTAGGTGTTGATCATAGTATAAAAACACATAATGAGTTATGGGACTACATGTCTTCCGAAAAAGCATCCTTCCCTCATTTTTTTCAAGACTTCTTCACATCTACGGGACAAGAATTGGGTCGTGAGGTCAGGGTATCAGTATGGTGTTAACTTTGTTGCTTACCGTCACCATCCTTCACCTGTTCACTTTGAATACACTGTGCTGGTTTTACCCGAAGGGAATGCGAATGGGAATACAAATGGTAATGATCGGTTAAGAGTTTGGTCTAATTTTTAATGTGCGCTTCGACTTTGTGGTAGTGTTACAAAGACATTGTTAATTCGTCACCTTCTTGTTTAGATGGATATAGTGTCAAAGAGTACTGTACAATCACAAGATGGAGTCCAGAACGCTGCAGGGAGGATCAAGCACTTGGCACTTGAGACCAGCTGGTAGGTTGCATTAACTCTTCCTTGTAATATGGCTAACAAGCTGAATACGTGTTTATCATGCTTCATGATGTACGGATATTGACCAAATTAAGAAGCCTGTTTCAGATAGTAGTAGTATGTTGATGCATGGTTGTTATTCATGTTTTCATCGATAAATTTCATTTGGCTTCTGCTTTTAAGTGCCCAACTGGTTTAAACGAATGAAAATGGGTTAACCACTCAAGGGTGAGTGAGTAGTTGAACACAAACACTCCAAAGGAGTTGTCTCAGATATGAAACCACCCGTTTCATAAGAACGTGATGTTATACAAACTTGTCACAAGGGTGAAAAAAATATTATGTAACGTGGGAAAATGACTTGCAAATCTCAAACCGAAAGTGAGCATAATTGTCTTTGGAGGGTGTTTATATCACATAAGCGCAATGGCACAATTTTGTAACTTACGATGACCAAATTGACCCAAAAAATTATACTACAATATACTAATTAAAGAGAAGCATTGCAAAAGACAATGCACTAATATTATATGACACAATGATTAGCTTTATAAACACAAGATGTTTATTGGGCCATTGGGGATTGATAGGCTATTATTTTCAGTTACAATTTTCAAAAATGAATGCGTGCTTGATGGGCTGAACTGTGGGGCTATCATGCAAAACATATATCGTGGGCTGGTGTTGATTACGGCCCATACAGCTTCCAGCTAATTCAAATAAGTAGGTGATTTATATAAAACGCCAATTTTTTTAATTTGTACCACATTTCTAAGTTTTACATGAAATATCGTAAAATTCATGTTTGATATGCTAGTGTCCAGAATTAATAATTTGCATTGGATAAATAACGTGAGTCATTAATCGTGGTACTCATGATGCACTGTAGTGTCTGATCAATAATGTGAGCCAACAATCGTGGTACTATGATTACGAGAAAAACTCACTGATAGTCAGTTTAGTGGTTGCATGTTAAGTTAAATAGTCGATATTCAGTTTGATACTAGATGCAACTAAACTTGTTAGATGTGCACCTTAAATATATGTGTTATGTTTTTGATCAATTTTCTTACTTTAACAATTATCAAAATTTGGCTAATGGTTACTGGCATGAAACACTAATATGACACTAAATAGCAATGAATGATGAGAAAATATTCGAGTTTGACTAATAGTTACTGGCATCAAACACTAATATTACAATTTGGTTAATAGTTATTGGCATCAAACACTAATATTACAATTTGGTTAATAGTTATTGGCATCAAACGCTACATCTTAACTTTCTGTATAAATTCACTC
Organism: Artemisia annua; assembly: GCA_014162995.1. Taxonomy (NCBI): domain Eukaryota; kingdom Viridiplantae; phylum Streptophyta; class Magnoliopsida; order Asterales; family Asteraceae; genus Artemisia; species Artemisia annua. The sequence continues at coordinate 344,660 of LBNU01014376.1, read as the reverse complement.
TTGGGCAGGATTTAGTTTTGTTGTTGCTATTGTTGTTGACTTGTACTAGTTGTTGTTGTCGAGTTGTTGTCATCTATCATCTTCATTAGTGTAAGAATGCAGCACGCATTCCGAAAAACCAAAAGATATACCAAAAATGAGTGGCAGTTGTTTTATGAAAAAGAATTTGCATCACCTGATTTTGGTGATAAAGACATATATAGGAGTAGCCGAAGATCGTTTTGTAGGTTGAACCGATGGTCTTGCTTTTAAATGATTCGATGTATACCAAAAAAATCGAAATCAAGTCAATTTGTGTTGTAAACTGTAAACATAAATAAATCAAACATGAATTAATTTTAAAATTTATTTTTAAGTAAAACTCGAATACATAATTATACATCACACTGTTTCAATGTTTCAAGATGCATATAAGTAGTTGATCCAAATAAAATTTACGGAGTATATAATTAAAAGTCATGTCAGATGATTATTATAAAAAAAACCAATATAGAGATCGAACTTACGTAGATTATGTTTACGCGATCCATCTATAATGCCGCAAGTAGAAATAATACGTAGCCACTCGTTTTAAGAAAGTTTAGAATATTGTAAAGACTCTTTTTGTTAAATGACACGAGAATATTGCGTTTTGAAATGATAGAAATCAAGTTTATGTAAAATGGATAGAAATGGTTCAAAACGTGTGTTATGGGTTAAATGCCATATTCTTGGTGGCTCCTAGATGTAGGGGTGTTCACCAGTTCGGTTATTGGGTTGCTCAGTTTTTCGGTTCGGTTAGTTTTGTTAAAAGAAAATTTCCTAGGTAAAACTGAAAACCGAAATCAAATTATATTAAGCCGAACCAAGGACCAAACCAAATAAGAAAAAACCGAACCAAATAAGCCGAATAAATCGAATTACATAATTTTAAATAATTATTTACTTAATTATATAGACTTTTTGCGGGGAAAAAAAAAAAAAAAAAAANATTCACTCTTGGGCAGGATTTAGTTTTGTTGTTGCTATTGTTGTTGACTTGTACTAGTTGTTGTTGTCGAGTTGTTGTCATCTATCATCTTCATTAGTGTAAGAATGCAGCACGCATTCCGAAAAACCAAAAGATATACCAAAAATATGAGTGGCAGTTGTTTTATGAAAAAGAATTTGCATCACCTGATTTGGTGATAAAGACATAGGAGTAGCCGAAGATCGTTTTGTAGGTTGAACCGGTGGTCTTGCTTCCGATAAAGTCATTGGAGTAGCCGAAGATCGTTTTGTAGGTTGAACCGATGGTCTTGCTTCTAAAGGACTCTGCTGCATACCAAAAAATTCGAAGTAAATCCCAAAGTCAATTTGTGTTGTAAACTGTAAACATAAATAAATTTGAACATGAATTAATTTTAAAATTTATTTCTATGTAAAACTCGAATATATAATTATACATTGCACTGTTTCAATGTTTCAAGTTGCATATCGTAGTTGATCCTAATAAAAATTTACGGAGTATATAATTAAAAGTCATGTCAGATGATTATTATTAAAAAACCAATATAGAGATCGAACTTACGTAGATTATGTTTACGCGATCCATCTATAATGCCGCAAGTATAAATAATACGTAGCCAATCTAGTTTTAAGAAAGTTTAGAATATTGTAAAGACTCTTTTTGTTAAATGATACGAGAATATTGTGTTTTGAAATGATAGAAATCAAGTTTATGTAAAATGGATAGAAATGGTTCAAAACGTGTGTTAAGGGTTAAATGCCATATTCTTGGTGGCTCGGTGTACATCAATTCGGTTATCGGGTTGCTCAGTTTTTTCGGTTCGGTTAGTTCAGTCAAAATTTTCTTCTGAGTAAAACCGAAAACCAAATTCAAATTGGATTAAACCGAACCAAGAACAAAACCGAATAACAAAAAACCGAACCAAATAAGCCGAATAAACCGAATTACATAATTTTAAATAATATTTATTTAATTATATAGACTTTTTGCAAAAAAAAAAAAAAAAAAAAAAAAAAGTAATAAAATAAATAAGCTAAAAAAAATTTATATTTATACTAAATAGTAAATAGTTTATTTTTTAAAAATATAAATGTATAAAAACCGATATCTATTTCTGTAAATTCGGTTTTTGGTTCGGTTCGATTTTCATTTTGATAAAACCATAACTGAACCGAAAATTTAATATTTAATTCAGTTCAGTTTGGTTTTTGCAATTCGATTCGGTTATAAATTGGATTTGGTTTTTCACAATTCGATTCAGTTCGGTTGAGTTTCGGCTTTGGGGTGAAACCTTAACTCCACAAAATTTAAATTAAAAAACACTCACACACACAAATCGTGCAAAACATTCGGTCGCTTTTGCGACCCAACCAACCAAACTTATTCATAACATAGTATATCATGCATTCAAAACTTGTATATTGGGTATAATACTGTATTTTCATCTTTAAATTGGTATACGTTGAATTATCTCATTTTTATTGACTGTCTTTTTTTTTTCTTTTTTTTTTATTATTATTTTTTTTGTGGTAATTGTTATAAGAGTGCAAGGTGTTCTCAAGACGAAAAACGTGTTATTCGTCTGCCACCGCAGCGTCATCTCATCCCCTCCCTATACCAAATAACAACTAAAACCCCTCCCAACAAAAAAACCAATATCACTTATGGGTCTCACAAAATACCCGCCAAAAATATTCATAAAAAATACAAACAAAGTATGTGGGTGGGATGGCTAAAAACCAAATGGCGAACGAATTGCTTGAGGGCAGTGCAGTATGGCGGATGAATGATACGTTTTTTGTGCAAATGGGTGACCAAAAATCCTTCCACAACAAGCTCTCTAAAGTAAAATTATGCCTTTTCATTAGAAGTTTAAAGTAACCATATCAGACTACTATCAGAGATGTTTGCATGAAACAGAAAGTAGACCGCACCGAGTAGCTTTCTATACATTGTTCACAAAAGTAAGGGTGCCAAAAATAAACATACCAGCATAATCCAACCCAACTCCAACCCGAATAACCCAAATTAGGGTCAGGTTTTGGGTGATAGTTTTGAGCTTATTCGGGTCTTGGGTTAACCCGCATAAGAGAATTTAAAACCTTCTTTCATATATTCCTTTGGTTTTATCTAAACAATTAGCCACCTTTCTTATATTTATGTTATATATGGATTATTCGGGTTAACCCGAATAACCGAATAACCAGTACCCATATAGCCTGAAACCTGAAGACCCCATACCCATGTACCCATGCAGCTTCTGTTAAATTTAAGTTCAGCTCGTCACTGCATATGATAAAAGCTGAAGCTTTGTATTACTTTTTTTAAGAACCAAAATGTTAGATACCGAAGTGTGTAACTATATACTAGTATTACCTGAAAGAAGTAGGAATACTCTCTGGCTCTAGCGTTCTTCTTGTAATTAATCCTGAACAGATCGACTAACCTAGAGAATTAAACCTGTCTTGGTCAACTAATTATCACAGTTAAAGATAAGCATGAGAAAGATAAGCAGTGATTTGAGTTTACTTTAGAGGAGGCCTTTTATCTAAATGCTTTTCCTTAAAATGTATTAAGATTTTAGGTGTTGATCATTGTATAAAAACACATAATGAGTTATGGGATTACATGTCTTCCGAAAAAGCATCCTTCCCTCATTTTTTTCAAGACTTCTTCACATCTACGGGACAAGAATTGGGTCGTGAGGTCAGGGTATCAGTATGGTGTTAACTTTGTTGCTTACCGTCACCATCCTTCACCTGTTCACTTTGAATACACTGTGCTGGTTTTACCCGAAGGGAATGCGAATGGGAATACAAATGGTAATGATCGGTTAAGAGTTTGGTCTAATTTTTAATGTGCGCTTCGACTTTGTGGTAGTGTTACAAAGACATTGTTAATTCTTCAAACAGAAATGGTGCAAATTTGATTGGTTCGTCACCTTCTTGTTTAGATGGATATAGTGTCAAAGAGTACTGTACAATCACAAGATGGAGTCCAGAACGCTGCAGGGAGGATCAAGCACTTGGCACTTGAGACCAGCTGGTAGGTTGCATTAACTCTTCCTTGTAATATGGCTAACAAGCTGAATACGTGTTTATCATGCTTCATGATGTACGGATATTAATTGACCAAAGAAGCCTGTTTCAGATAGTAGTAGTATGTTGATGCATGGTTGTTATTCATGTTTTCATCGATAAATTTCATTTGGCTTCTGCTTTTAAGTGCCCAACTGGTTTAAACGAATGAAAATGGGTTAACCACTCAAGGGTGAGTGAGTAGTTGAACACATGGGAAATAAAGGAGTTGTCTCAGATATGAAACCACCCGTTTCATAAGAACGTGATGTTATACAAACTTGTGAAAAAAATATTATGTAACGTGGGAAAATGACTTGCAAATCTCAAACCGAAAGTGAGCATAACTAAGGAGGGTGTTTATATCACATAAGCGCAATGGCACAATTTTGTAACTTACGATGACCAAATTGACCCAAAAATTTATACTACAATATACTAATTAAAGAGAAGCATTGCAAAAGACAATGCACTAATATTATATGACACAATTCCTTATAAGATATAAACACAAGAACAAATAACATGTTTATTGGGCCATTGGGGATTGATAGGCTATTATTTTCAGTTACAATTTTCAAAAATGAATGCGTGCTTGATGGGCTGAACTGTGGGGGGCTATCATGCAAAACATATATCGTGGGCTGGTGTTGATTACGGCCCATACAGCTTCCAGCTAATTCAAATAAGTAGGTGATTTATATAAAACGCCAATTTTTTAATTTGTACCACATTTCTAAGGTTTACATGAAATATTGTAAAATTCATGTTTGATATGCTAGTGTCCAGAATTAATAATTTGCATTGGATAAATAACGTGAGTCATTAATCGTGGTACTCATGATGCACTGTAGTGTCTGATCAATAATGTGAGCCAACAATCGTGGTACTATGATTACGAGAAAAACTCAGGGTGCGTTTGGTTCGCAGAATGTTTTTGAAGGAATTGTAATCTTTGGAAGGAATTGTAGTTTGAATGAATTGTAATTCAAAGAATTGGAATGTGTTGGAATTGTAATGTGTTGGAATGTAATTGATGAAATATGTTATTGTGTTTGGTTGGCTCGCAACGTAATGTAATTCAGAAAAATAATAATAATAAAATAATAATAATAAAATAATAATTATATAATAAAATATTAATAATATTAATAATAATAATAATTTTTATTAAACAATAAATAATATAATAATAATATTAATAATAATAATATAATATTATTAATAATAATAAAATAATAAGAATAATAATAATAATAATAATAATAATATTTTTATTAAATAATAATAATAATAATAATAATAAATTAATAATAATAATATAAAATAATATTATCAATAATATTATTTATTAAATAATAATAATAATAATAATAATAATAATAATTTTTTAATATTAATATAATAATAATAATATTAATAAAAATAATAATAATATAAATAAATAATAATAATAAAATAATATTTATTAAATAATAAATAATATAATAATAATATTAATACTAATAAAATAATATTATTAATAAAATAATAATAATAATAATAATAATAATAATAATAATAATAATAATAATAATAATATCATTATTATTATTAATAATATTATTTATTAAAATATCATAATAATAATATAATAAATAATATTATTGATAATATTATTTATTAAATAATAATAATAATAATAATAATAGTAATAATAATAATAATAAATACTGATGCTTTGAATTATAAATACTGAATTACAACGTAATTCAAAACTTTACATCTAACTTGCTATGTAATCTGAATTCCCTCACTTGATGTAATTGGAATGTTTGAATTACAATTACGTTGCAAACCAAACATCTTATGTAATGTAATTTGAATTACAATTACATCTAATATGCAAACCAAACACTCTACGTAATGTAATCAAATTACAATTACATCCAATTACGTCAGATTACGACGAACCAAACGGGGCCTCANTAATTGACCAAAGAAGCCTGTTTCAGATAGTAGTAGTATGTTGATGCATGGTTGTTATTCATGTTTTCATCGATAAATTTCATTTGGCTTCTGCTTTTAAGTGCCCAACTGGTTTAAACGAATGAAAATGGGTTAACCACTCAAGGGTGAGTGAGTAGTTGAACACAAACACTCCAAAGGAGTTGTCTCAGATATGAAACCACCCGTTTCATAAGAACGTGATGTTATACAAACTTGTCACAAGGGTGAAAAAAATATTATGTAACGTGGGAAAATGACTTGCAAATCTCAAACCGAAAGTGAGCATAATTGTCTTTGGAGGGTGTTTATATCACATAAGCGCAATGGCACAATTTTGTAACTTACGATGACCAAATTGACCCAAAAAATTATACTACAATATACTAATTAAAGAGAAGCATTGCAAAAGACAATGCACTAATATTATATGACACAATGATTAGCTTTATAAACACAAGATGTTTATTGGGCCATTGGGGATTGATAGGCTATTATTTTCAGTTACAATTTTCAAAAATGAATGCGTGCTTGATGGGCTGAACTGTGGGGCTATCATGCAAAACATATATCGTGGGCTGGTGTTGATTACGGCCCATACAGCTTCCAGCTAATTCAAATAAGTAGGTGATTTATATAAAACGCCAATTTTTTTAATTTGTACCACATTTCTAAGTTTTACATGAAATATCGTAAAATTCATGTTTGATATGCTAGTGTCCAGAATTAATAATTTGCATTGGATAAATAACGTGAGTCATTAATCGTGGTACTCATGATGCACTGTAGTGTCTGATCAATAATGTGAGCCAACAATCGTGGTACTATGATTACGAGAAAAACTCACTGATAGTCAGTTTAGTGGTTGCATGTTAAGTTAAATAGTCGATATTCAGTTTGATACTAGATGCAACTAAACTTGTTAGATGTGCACCTTAAATATATGTGTTATGTTTTTGATCAATTTTCTTACTTTAACAATTATCAAAATTTGGCTAATGGTTACTGGCATGAAACACTAATATGACACTAAATAGCAATGAATGATGAGAAAATATTCGAGTTTGACTAATAGTTACTGGCATCAAACACTAATATTACAATTTGGTTAATAGTTATTGGCATCAAACACTAATATTACAATTTGGTTAATAGTTATTGGCATCAAACGCTACATCTTAACTTTCTGTATAAATTCACTCTTGGGCAGGATTTAGTTTTGTTGTTGCTATTGTTGTTGACTTGTACTAGTTGTTGTTGTCGAGTTGTTGTCATCTATCATCTTCATTAGTGTAAGAATGCAGCACGCATTCCGAAAAACCAAAAGATATACCAAAAATGAGTGGCAGTTGTTTTATGAAAAAGAATTTGCATCACCTGATTTTGGTGATAAAGACATATATAGGAGTAGCCGAAGATCGTTTTGTAGGTTGAACCGATGGTCTTGCTTTTAAATGATTCGATGTATACCAAAAAAATCGAAATCAAGTCAATTTGTGTTGTAAACTGTAAACATAAATAAATCAAACATGAATTAATTTTAAAATTTATTTTTAAGTAAAACTCGAATACATAATTATACATCACACTGTTTCAATGTTTCAAGATGCATATAAGTAGTTGATCCAAATAAAATTTACGGAGTATATAATTAAAAGTCATGTCAGATGATTATTATAAAAAAAACCAATATAGAGATCGAACTTACGTAGATTATGTTTACGCGATCCATCTATAATGCCGCAAGTAGAAATAATACGTAGCCACTCGTTTTAAGAAAGTTTAGAATATTGTAAAGACTCTTTTTGTTAAATGACACGAGAATATTGCGTTTTGAAATGATAGAAATCAAGTTTATGTAAAATGGATAGAAATGGTTCAAAACGTGTGTTATGGGTTAAATGCCATATTCTTGGTGGCTCCTAGATGTAGGGGTGTTCACCAGTTCGGTTATTGGGTTGCTCAGTTTTTCGGTTCGGTTAGTTTTGTTAAAAGAAAATTTCCTAGGTAAAACTGAAAACCGAAATCAAATTATATTAAGCCGAACCAAGGACCAAACCAAATAAGAAAAAACCGAACCAAATAAGCCGAATAAATCGAATTACATAATTTTAAATAATTATTTACTTAATTATATAGACTTTTTGCGGGGAAAAAAAAAAAAAAAAAAAAACTCAAAATAATTTATATTTTTACTAAATAGTTTTTTTTTTTTTTTTTTTTTTTTTTAAATATAAATGCATAAAAAATGATTTTTTTTTGGGTAAAAGGGTTAATTCACCCCGGTAAAATTCATTACACCAAAAAACGTTGAGGTACATAGGATGAGGGTGATATCCCTCACCTCAGTCCCTTAGGACACTTACAGACTCGATATATAAGAATGATACGCCATTCCCATAACTTACAATAAAATGAAACTACCAATAATGACACAAGTACATATAACATGACAATACTACTCAAGAAAGAACTTGAGCCTTCTAAATCACTTTGGCGGTCCACCTTAACTTCCATGAAGAATCCACAAATAAACATCCAAGCGATCTTCAACATATAAACAGATAATATAAAGGGTTTTGAACAAGACCCTTCGGTTTTTATTCATGTAAATTCGGTTTTTGGTTTTCTGTTCGATTTTCATTTTGTTAAAACCATAACTAAACCGAAAATTGAATATTAATTGGGTTCGATTCGGTTCGGTTCTTTTCAATTTCGGCTTTGGGGTGAAACCTTAATCTGCACACCTCTAATTAGAAGGTTGTAGCAAATTCTTAATCTAATCCCCATTCAGGCCAGATGATGATAGAAATTCGCTTATGAAAGATGGAGTTTTAAGGGCTCGTAACGCTTAGGTTTTTTTTGGTTGTGGTTGCAATCGCATTGTTAGCAAATTGTGATTGGGTGTAGTCTTAAAGAGAAAAAACCGATGTGGCAGAGGGTATGGCTGTAAACGAACCGGACGAACACGAACAAAGCCTTTTTCATGTTCGTTCATTTAAATTTAACCGGACAAATAAATGGACATTAACGTTTAGACAGATGAATTTTCTTGTCCATGTTCGTTTATTAAGAAAATGAGTTGTTCATGTTCATTTATGTTCGTTCGTTAAGACGCTAAATATAAATGAACGGACGCGACTTTTATAAGTATTATTTTGTTTAAACAAACCAATTTTAAAATTATGCCATTAAAAGATATGATATACGAGTATAGATAAATAAATGGACATAAACGAAAATGAACGCATAATCGGACGTTCACGAACATAAATGAACGGACGCGACTTTTGTTCATGTTCGTTCATTTAACTAAACGAACGTAAAATATTGTTCTTGTTCGTTCATTTAATAAATAAACGAACATAAACAAACTTTTTACCGAATGGTTCATGAAATGTTCACTGAACGTTCAGTTCGTTTACAGCTTTAGCGGAAGATGACCACGGTATTTACGGTACCATTACCATTTTTATTCTAAGTTTATAAGTTTTGAAGCGCTTCCAAAGCCCATAATTTCATACTCCGTATTAATAATGTCAAACTTCTGAAGGCTCTCAAGTAGTAGAATTTAGGTTAATAATCTTTTATATACATAAAATATTTGAATTTATATAGAGGTAGAATTTTGTATTTGTATTTTCCTTTTGGGCAATTCAATGTTTATGCCACTGATCGATCGATAAATGTGTTAAGTTTTGCACTTTGTTAAAATAAACCCTTTTTACACTAAAGATGGTGCTTGAATTGCACTTTATTTATTTATAATCAAGTTAACAAGCTAAGTGATGCAATTAATCATTAAAGGGTATACTACTATATTAAGTTAGTGATTCTTAGACTCTTTCGTGTGACAAATTGACAATGACATGTGAAATATTATAAGGATCTTTGTAGTCTAACAAGAGGTTACGTCTTGCATTCTTGCGTCTTTGGTCCAAACGCTATCAAGTTCAAACTTATATTATAACTTTTTATAAGTCATTGATTGGTCATATAAACCTAAATTTGCTAAATTCGTACACAGAAAAAGTCACATGTTATGCACCTTGAAAGTTAGTTGGGTCAAACATATCGTAAATCACAACACATGTGAAACCGAAAAAAAGTATTAAAGTGTTTGTAACATTCAAAGTTAAACATTTAAAAAATATCTTGCCATTTTTCTTACATATAAATAAAGCAAATAAACAATTTTAAATTCTAATGTTTAATTTTAGGTTATATTAGTCAATTTCAGCAAAGAATAATTATTAAAAGAATAATTATTATCCACTTTGCAAGCTGATATTAAATTATATGTAAGTTGTTCCAAGAAGTTAAGACTTCATCGTTTCAAACATTACTATATTACTAGCAGGGTACCCGCGCGATGCGGCGGCGGGTACCCTGTAATAAAATTTTCGGCGATAAATATCTTTTAATTTTATGTTTTTCGTTACAACAACTTTATAGATTGTGAGAATTTTATATTTGAGTAATTTTTACCATGCTGGTCTTTTAAGTTGTGTATGTTATGTTTTTANGGGGGGTAGTGGTTTGTTACGGTTGCGGTCTCATTATTAGCAAATTGTGATTTGGTGTAGTCTTACAGAGAAAAAACTGATGTGGTGGAGGGTATGGCTGTAAACGAACCGGATGAACACGAACAAAGCCTTGTTCATGTTCGTTCGTTTAAATTTAACCGGACAAATAAACGGACATGAACGTTTAGACGAATTAATTTTCTTGTTGATATTCGTTTATTAAGAGAAAGAGTTGTTCATGTTTATTTATGTTCGTTCATTAAGACGCTAAACGAACATAAACGACGAACATAAATAAATATAGACAAACAAACATAAACTTTAATAAAGTATTTTATTAATGTATGCACAATGTATTGTTTTATAAGTATTATTTTTTTTAAACAAACCAATTTTAAAAATTATGCCATTAAAAGATATGATATATGAATATAAATCGAATATAGATAAATAAATGAACATAAACCAACGTTAATGAACGCATAATCGGACGTTCACGAACATAAATGAACGGACGCGACTTTTGTTCATGTTCGTTCATTTAACTAAACGAGCATAAAATATTGTTCATGTTCATTCATTTAATAAATAAATGAACATAAACGAACTTTTTACCGAACGGTTCACGAAATATCATTGAACGTTCAGTTCGTCTACGGTCCTAGTGGAAGATGACCACAGTATTTACGGTTACCGTTAACATTTTTATTCTAAGTTTATAATAGTGGTGTGTCCCTCACCTATGAAAGATCTTAGGGTGCGTTTGGTATGCTGTCATGAATGACAATGGGTATGAGTTTGATAGTAGTGGCGTGTCCCTCACTTATGAAAGATCTATACCTAGCTCCCTTGATGTATATATGGAGTATGAATTATATACATCATTCATTACCATAGTGGTGGGTCATCTCATCTTAAACAAATACTTTTAGTCAATTTCATAGTCATAGTCTGATTCCCATAGTGGGCTACCAAACACACCCTAAGTTTTGAAGGGCTTCCAAAGCCCATAATTTCATACTCCGTATTAATAATGTCAAACTTCTGAAGGCTCTCAAGTAGTAGAATTTAGGTTAATAATCATTTATATACATAAAATATTTGAATTTACATAGAGGTAGAATTTTGTATTTATATTCCTTTTGGGCAATTCAATGTTTATGCCACTGATCGATCGATAAATGTGTTAAAGTTTTGCACTTTGTTTTAAACTCTTTATACATTAGTCAAATTATTTATTTATAATCAAGTTAACAAGTGATGCAATTAATCATTAAAGAGTATAATACTATATTAAGTTAGTGATTCTTAGACTCTTTCGTGTGACAAATTGACAATGACATGTGAAATATAATAAGGATCTTTGTAGTCTAACAAGAGGTTACGTCTTGCATTCTTGCCTCTTTGGTCTAAACGCTATCAAGTTCAAACTTATATTATAACTTTTTAAAAGTCATTGATTGGTCATATAAACCTAAATTTGCTAAATTCGTACACAGAAAAAGTCACATGTTATGCACCTTGAAAGTTAGTTGGGTCAAAAATATCATAAATCACAACACATGTGAAACCGAAAAAAAGTATTAAAGTGTTTGTAACATTCAAAGTTAACATTTAAAAAATATCTTGCCATTTTTCTTACATATAAATAAAGCAAATAAACAATTTTAATATTCTAATGTTTAAGGGGTGCTTGTTCCACTTTGGAGTTTTAATTTTAGGTTATATTAGTCAATTTCAGCAAAGAATAATTATTATCCACTTTGCAAGCTGATATTAAATTATATGTAAGTTGGTTCCAAGAAGTTAAGACTTCATCGTTTCAAACATTACTATATTTATAAGATTGAAAAATGCACCAATTATTGCTTGTCATAATCAAATCAATATACGCGTATATTATTGCTTGTATATATACATTAAAAATACAGAAAGTGAGTTAAGTGTAATTATAAGACGATAAATAAGTAATAGTGGGTTCGGTTCAATTGTGTAACGGGCCGATACCTAATAGGTTTCTCTATATGTCTCGTGAAGTCGATCTTTATATAATGACATTGAACAATACATTATACCTATAGGGTTTTATTCATCTTTCTAACATGGTATCTGAGCAGTCGATCTTCTGACCTAGTCAGTTTAAGCTGACTTCTCTAGCCACCATGTGCAACCTTAGAGTTGTCAATTCTTTTAAAAAATGAATTTTCGGATTAACCCCTAGTCGGTCACTGTTTCGACCATAACTTCTAAAATAATAAGGAGTTAGGTGACGCGGTCAGTGGCACTGGCTTCGTAATGGAATTCCGAATAAAGGAATACCCGGAATTGCCGCCATAGCCTTTGCCATGTAACAGTCTGCCGCATTAAATAAGAAAAATAAACATGGTTCATTGTTGTACTTAACTCTCAAACCGCTTAGAGCTGGATGACGTTGTCAGCGACCGTGGATTCGTAATTAAATTCCAAAGAAAATGATACTAGAATCACCGCCTTTACCTGTCAGACGCGCCACCACTCGCCATTATAAGTCTAGCCAATCGTTTTAATATTACGTTTATCTGCAACGACTGATTACTATCAAAGTATTGATATTTCATCAGGATAACTATCTTTACCTTTATTTTTCTTTAATAATTATTGTTCACACTCCAATTCGAGCCTACGTGACTCCACCCCTCGACGGGGGAGCATTAAACGATAAATAAGTAATAGCGGCTACATGTCAACACCTATTACGGTTTTCTATGAGGTTTTATTCATCATTAACCTCTTAGGTATATTGTATTATTCGATGACATTATATAAAGATTAAACTAGACATATAAAAGACTCTAATAGGTATTGGCTTGTTACAGTGTTACACTATTGGACCAAGCCTGCTGTTACTTATTTATCGTCTAATGTAACTGAATTCATAACGCTATACTTTTTTTTAGTAGAAATGATATATAAGTATGATTTTTTTAGTAGAAATGATATATAATAGTCTTTCAATCAATGATGATTGGAAAAAAACACTTTTGTTTTTGTCGTTTAAGAAATTATTTGATTGGATGCCATGATCTGAATTATGTGTTTTTTGACCCTTTGTGACTTGTCTATTTTATTTCAATGTCTTTCCTTATCATATTTTTGTTTCTTTTCCTTTTATTTATTGTACATTAAAAAAAAAAAAAAAAAAAAAAAAAAAAAAAAAAAAAAAAAAAACATAATGTTCAAGTTTTTTAGTGCTAACATTTCAAGTTTAGAATATTTCTTGCTAAGTCCGTTGGGCACTACATCAACTAATTTTACGTATCATTTAATAATCTGTCTTACAAGAATGATAATTGAACCAATCACAATAAAACCCTAGGAGGACCATATATAAAAACAGAACTTCTTCTGCCTTAAAAAACTAAAACTGAAAATAGCTTTTAACGTCTTGATCATACCAAAATCTTATAGTTTACCAAAAGCTATAGAAACACAAAATTACAATAAATATGCCAAGTTTGAGATTATTTATTTCATTAGCTTTACCACTCTTAATTTACTAAACAAAAATAATGGATTAATGAAAGCGTTGGAATCATATCTATAAATATATACTTCACGTAAAACACATACGCATCAAACACAACGCATGTTAATTAAGTTACAAATACACATATATGATATTAAACTATATATGCAAGAGACTTAAACCATACAACATTGATTGAATTTCATACCCCCGTCTGTTAGAAATAGTTTTAAGTAAATTGATACATTTGTTAGTTTGGTTTTCGATCGTTTGAGATGAACATTCTGCTTGATTTGGAATTGATTTCTTTGGTGCCAAGGAACTGCTTGTCTTTCTTTTTCATCTTGAGACATTTGTTGTTGCCTGCACTCCCAAGCACTACAAAATCCTATCGCTCTGCAAAATGGATTCGAAATTCAGAACAAGAACATTTTTACAACGCTTTATAAAAAAAAAAAAAAAAAAAAAGTATATAATAAAGTAGAAAAAGAAAAATCAAAACTTAGAAGATGATCATACATGTCGCTAACTTTTGTTGCTCATTTGCTTAACTTTGAGCTAAATTTTATAATTTCGTGTAACCGTTATTGCATAGGACATATCAAAATATAGGTATTATATATTACACAAACTTTTCGATAAAAAAAAATAGCCAAATCTACAAAAAGTTACACGAATATTTTGACTTAGTTTCAAAATAAATATAACAAGAGTACGTAAACTGTAAAATCCATTTATATAGTTTGCTTAATTCGGCTCATGAAACAATCCATATGCAAACTGTTAACATGTACGTACCATCAGAGTAAAAAAGTCAAATGAAAACATCTGGAGAGATTAGTTAAAGTTTTTGATTTTAACTAGGATAAACTCATACACAATTATTATTGCTTTTATTAGAAATCTATAGTATATCCAATATTAATATAAATTCAATTGAAGAATCGAAATTATACCGTACCTATACATAAAGATATCACGGCCAGTGATCAACCTACGTTTGCAAAAGTGACAAGCAGTCAAGAAATGATTTTCTTCCATATGATCCGCAGAATTCCTACGATGGTTTCTAGGAGAAGCCGTTGGTTGGTTCACTTTAAAAGGATCATACGTTGGTCGTTGTTGTGGGTTAATAATCTCGAGACCACCACCACCAGCAACTACACCAGTATGGTTGAGTTCTAAGGTGAACTCCGTCATACTGGTGGTTCGCTTGATTGGTGGTCGTGGTCTCTTGCCTAATATCATGGTTTTGATGTATAGTTTTTAGAGAGAGAAGAGGAGTGAGAGTAGGGTGTAAGAAGTTGAGAAAATAATAGGGTGAGAGGTATTAATAGAAAATGTTGGATGTTGGATTTAGGTTTAGATTCTTTGTATTGTGGGAAGTATATATACACTTTACCTTTTTGAGATACAAAGAGTCAAGCTTAATGATATATTGGACTATGGTTTGTTAAATTTTTATAAAAGATTTTATAGAAACTTCTCTTGTTAGTAATTTTAAGAGTGATCAATATACACTCTCTTAAATTCATTTTTTAAAAACATCCCTAATTCCACTTGTTTTCAATTCATAAGATGATGAAAATGGCCCACATTATCATTCTCCAAGCATCTCGTTACACATAAAATTAGAAAGACTAGCAGGCATATCACATGGGGTTAATTCTTTCAAAACGTACCATACTTGCCAAAAAAATCAGTTTTGAGTATCGACCTTTTTTTTTTCCTCATTGGTGTACTAAACTTCAAAATTTTGGCCTCTTTTACGCACTTTGGGACGATTTTGCCCCTCAAATCTTTGAAAATTCAGGGGCAAAAATGTCATAAAATTGTACGAAAATGCGTAAAAGAGACAAAAAATGCAAGTTTAGTTCTAAAGAACTTCATCAACAAGCTGCATTTTAGTCAGCTATAGTGACGAAGGTTCTTCATACGAAGTGTCACATCCGCTGTAGCTTGCCCATGATTATTATGTTGCTTTTTAGCTCGGTGTAGCGTATAGACTCCGTGATTAACCGTTGCTCCCCGTTTTCCTTGATGATTATCAGAACATTTCCTTTTATCTCCGATGTAGGGAGTTATCCCCAACTTCATCTTCCGAGATTTCTCGATTCAACCTCGAAAGTATTCTCGGTATCCCGTCTGTGAATTAATTGCTCCTTATCAAATACCTAGCTGTTTTATCGTTTGCTTAGTATTCAATTGGTTTGGGATACATCTTTTTCTTCATTCAAGAAACTACTTCTTGAAGCATTTAAATAAATCATAAAAGTGTCGGAGTCTCATCATTCCTCAGTATATAAAAGGTGTTGCCACATGAAGTATAATCTTTATAGATTCACGGCGTTGGGACAATAAAGCAAGTGACCATATTTCAGTCACATCTAAGCTTGAATCTTTGAAAGTCTCGGTTTTTGTTATTCTTTTTGTCGTAATTGCACCCAGAGTGTGTTACGCTGTGTGGTTATTCAGGTTGACCACTACCATTAGAATTTGTTTTTGTAGAAGAAAAGTTTTTGACCTTTAACCCGTGCCATAGAAGTAATTCGTTCCACGGACCTTTCTGTTCATATCTTTCGGCCCTTCGAACATCAACTTGCCTTGATCTTCGAGTAGTGTCAAACACCTTCATTCTTCATCTTCTTAAAGCTTTAACCTTCAATTGCTTCTTGAAGGACATAGTATTCAATTCTGCAAATGTTCTAGTTCGAGCAACAATTGCAACATACTATCGGACCGGATGCAAGTAGCTTCTTAACAAGTTTCTTGTCTTCATAAAATGTTTTCCCCAAGCTATTGATTCAGTTTACAATTTTTGCCCATCCCTAGCGTGCAAGTCATCTGGACTGATTCTGATTTCATCTTTAAAGATTGAATTCCGTCTCAGGTTTGCAACTTGCTTCACGACTCTCGATCAACACCCACGTATATGTGGTCTTCATAGCTTCCCAGATTTCTTTGGCGTGTTGAATTTTCGATAACTTGAAAGAAGTTCTTCTGGTCGCTGGAAAAAGTACTGCACTGCATGTGAGAATCTTTGCTTATCACGACTTGTGTTCTTCCTTTGTGTCCAGTGGCATCATAGTATTCCATGGACTCGGAATATCCGCTTTTCACATCTTATTCCCATATGTTATATAAATTCGTCGCTTGTTAACATTGTACATTGATAGAGCGTTTTGGAATTTTCAATAGTGTGGTTGCTCGTTGGTACCATCTTTTATCTTTTGTAGGTTAACGGTGTAGTTGGTTCAACTTCCAGCCCTAAAGTATTAGCGTTGATTTACTCTTCTTGCTTAAGTACAGTAAAGCTTGAAACTTTAATCGACGACTTTCTTGGGTGTAAACCTTGTGACGACCCTTGGATTAAACCCTTTGATCGAACCGTTGGGGAAAAACTTCTGTGAATGACTTGCTAAGGTGACCGTTTAGTCGACTGCTTTGGAAACCTTCTGTTCGAAACTAAGGTTGAAACCCTTTTTAGTCGACTGCATTGGAGACCTGCTGGCTGGATCGAGCTGGCTTGGACCTTCTGGTGAGTTAAACTTGCTCTAGATACAAATTCAATAGAGCCAAGTCTGATCGTTAAGAATCCAACACAAACGACACCAAAGCAAGAATATAGTAAGTACGCTCTCTAATATTAATTCCGACAAGTCCGTTACAGAAACTGGTAATTAGATGGAGTAACCGTCATACACAAGCTCGTTGGGTNGAATGATAATTGAACCAATCACAATAAACCCTAGAGAGGACCATATATAAAACAGAACTTCTTCTGCCTTAAAAAACTAAAACTGAAAATAGCTTTAACGTCTTCATCAACCAAAAATCTTATAGTTACCAAAAAGCTATAGAAAACAAAATTACAATAAAATATGCAAGTTGAGATTATTTATTTTCATTAGCTTTACCACTTTAATTTACCCTAAACAAAAATAATGATTATGAAAGCGTTGAATCATATCTAAAATATATATTCACGTAAAACACATACGCATACACAACACAACGCATGTAATTAAGTACAACCACATATATGAATTAAACTATATATGCAAGAGACTTAAACCATACAAACATTGATTGAATTTCCATACCCCCGTCTGTTAGAAATGAGTTTTAAGTAACATTGATACATTTGTTAGTTGGTTTTCGAATCGTTTGATGATGAACATTCTGCATTGATTGGAATTGATTTCTTTGGTGCCAAGGAATGCTTGTCTTTCTTTTCATCTTGAGACATTTGTTGTTGCCTGCACTCCAAGCTACAAAATGCGCTATCGCCTCTGCAAAAATGGATTCGAAATTCAGAACAATAAATTTTACAACGCTTTATAAAAAAAAAAAAAAAAAAAAAAAGTATATAATAAAGTAGAAAAAGAAAAATCAAAACTTAGAAGATGATCATACATGTCGCTAACTTTTGTTGCTCATTTGCTTAACTTTGAGCTAAATTTTATAATTTCGTGTAACCGTTATTGCATAGGACATATCAAAATATAGGTATTATATATTACACAAACTTTTCGATATTTTTTTAAATAAATTTTTTAAAAAATAAGTTTTTTTTTAAATAAATTAAAAAAAAAATATAATTTATAATTTTTTTTTAAATATATTTTTTTAGAATTGTGATTTAGAAAAAATGTAATTCTTTTAAAAAATATCAACAAATAATTATTATTTTTTTCATTTCTCGGGTCAAGTCTCTGTTGTTACCAAACATTAGAATTGAACAAAATTCTCTACTGATTTCTATTCTCTGAACTTATATTCTCTGCTTCATTTCTATTCTCTGAAATTCTCTCTACCAAACACACCCTAATAGGTATTGGCTTGTTACAGTGTTACACTATTGGACCAAGCCTGCTGTTACTTATTTATCGTCTAATGTAACTGAATTCATAACGCTATACTTTTTTTTAGTAGAAATGATATATAAGTATGATTTTTTTAGTAGAAATGATATATAATAGTCTTTCAATCAATGATGATTGGAAAAAAACACTATTGTTTTTGTCGTTTAAGAAATTATTTGATTGGATGCCATGATCTGAATTATGTGTTTTTTGACCCTTTGTGACTTGTCTATTTTATTTCAATGTCTTTCCTTATCATATTTTTGTTTCTTTTCCTTTTATTTATTGTACATTAAAAAAAAAAAAAAAAAAAAAAAAAAAAAAAAAAAAAAAAAAAAAAAAAAAAAAAA
>LBNU01014376.1:283551-316653 GCA_014162995.1 Artemisia annua | reverse complement strand
TTTTTTTTTTTTTTTTTTTTTTTTTTTTTTTTTTTTTTTTTTTTTTTTTTTTTTTTTAAACAGCCCTTAACGCAGCGTTAGTGGGTTAACGCCCCACGTTAACGCTGCGTTAACGTGGCTAGTGCAATGGTAACGTGGGTCTTGACGTGGGTTATTGGGGCAATAACGCAGCTCTTGCGTTACTATTGTTCTTGCTCTAAGAAAGAAAGCAACATTACTTGCTTAGTATATTCTAAAATCATCCTTTAAGTATATATAAGTAATACTCCGTAATTGATTTGATCCCTAACATAAAACAAATTTTACGAAATCGGCTTTTTTTTTACAAGGGAGATATATCATCAAGACGGTTTTAATGACCTAAAGTTAAACCCGCGACTCTATAGACCAATCTACAAGACCTATAGAGCCTCGTAAATACTAGCTAGCCCTCCACACACGAAATTTACTTTTCAAGTTTGATAAGTTTTTATAATTAATGTCCCAAGCTGAAAATGCACAATTTTTTTTTTGAAAGGGAAAATGCACAATTAGTGTCATTTACAATGCTTGATTAAACCATAACTTATCAAAATCTAGAGATTGTTACATACATTTATGCATCTTTTGGTCCAAAAGATATTAAATTTAATGTTCAGCAGTATCGTCACATATTATCAGGCTTCTTTTATCAATGTCGCATAATCTTTTACCTGTAAAACTATACGTGACTTTGGTTATCTTAAGTTAATTGATAAATGTCTAGTACCCATTGTAAATCGAAAGTCATTTTCATGTAAGTTATCAGGTAAAAGCACTTAGCTTGTTTCGTGGGGCAGTTCCATATATATCTTTTAAAAAGTTTAAAATGCCATATTTACTCAACATATGTTAAAAAAAAATGGTATATATGCATTTAATAGTTGTATTAAGGTAAATATAAATTTTCAGGTTTTAAAAGGTTATCTAAGAAGTTTCCCTTTGCCTTTTAAAGTAAAACATTGTAAAAATATGGTCGGTTGAAATGTGTATATACTATAACTTTGATCAAACGAGAATAAAACTTAAAATAAGAAGCATGAGAAATAATAAGAACCACACATTTAAGATGTATCAACTTGATTTAGATGCATCTTTACTCTTTTAAAGTTAAATGCATCACAATATGTATTCTAGCTCAAATTAGATACATATACAAAGTGAAAGACCCATCGCTAAGATACTTGGGGGTGTTTCTTTTTTTGTTAGCTAAGAGATGTGTGGGGGCCATGTGGGACCTATAACTCTTAGTATGTCTTAATGGGTAGAGGAAGTTATTTTATGCCTTCTAGATATAGACTTATTAGTGGAAATAAGTGGGCTCCACATTAAAAAGAAATATTATTAAATACTTGTGTGGACCCTTGTGGACCCAAACCCTTAGCTAAGGGAAAAAAGAAACACCCCCAAGTATCTTTATCTTTATAAGTGTTCAAACTTTACTAGGTACTGTAGTAGTCTAGAAAATGTTTGAAAACGGTCACGAGGATATTTCAATGCATGAGAAGTTACATGGTAACGAGCAAAACTACACACATCTTGCAAATAAGATAAATATCACTACTGGGCTAAGCTAGGGGTCTATTGGGCTTTATATAGACAAGAAAAGAAGGAGAGGCCCAATATGTGACTTCTATACTGGTATTGAAGAAGCTACGCATTTGCTCTCTTTCGATCAATCTGCTTCTGAGGTAAGGTTTTCGGAATTACCTCTACCATTATTATTTACAGTATTGGTAAATATATTGTTAATCTTATATGTATATGTCACAATGGTTAGGTACTTATTCATGTATATGTATATCTAACAGTATAATTTCATGTTTTTGAGCTAGCTAGTTGTACAAAAGAGACAGATTCATCTTGTTTCATATTGATGTTATGAACTTAGATGAGCCATAAGCTCGATTAGCGGGCTTATGGCTTATATGTGTTCGGCTTATATAACATAAGCCACAATTTTGTGGCTTATTTTGACACTTATGGGCTTATATAACATTGACAAAATAAACCACAAAATTGTAGCTTATGTTATATAAGCCGAACACGGCTTGTTATGTTATATAAGCCGAAACACACACCCCCTAGATATATAAGCTCATAAACCGAGTAAAGTTTGTAAGCCCACTTAATGAGCTAAAACAGACACCCAATATACATCTAACCAAGGTTTGAGTCTCACAAGGGCTTGTTTGCCATATTGAGCTTGAGAATCAGCGATTAAATTTTAGTGCCAGATGCCTTATGTATTGGAGTATTTCTTTTCATTATTTATAATGTGGTTAATGCCATGCGCAGCGAGTCAATCGTATCTCTGTTTTAGTTATATAATTAAATTTGTGTTTATACGTTGTTTTGGACCATAACATGTAGTATGTTTACCAAAATAATTTAAGCTTCAGTATGTCTTATAATGTCTTATAAGGGCATCTACAATGCTGGATCTTGTAACAGGTTTATAGAAGCCGGTAAACCTTGAGTTTGCAATTGTGACTTTGTTGTACGGATATAGTGTATATGCAGTAGGTGTTTTGTGTGATGTTATGTATGATAATTGTTGTTAGAGATTTTGAATTTATGTGTGTGTATGGCTATTTATGCAGAGTACGGATTTGAGTTATTTATAACGTTTCAGCACGATTGTGTTGTTGCCCAAATGGCAGAGCTTATTCCTGATGATATCTATGAGAAAATATTTCTAACATTGAATGTGAGGAATCTCATTAGATGCAAGAGTGTGTGCAAGTCGTGGAAATCTATCATCTCCAGATCCCGTTTCATCAAAGCTCATTTAAATATTAGTTATATCAGGAATGAAAATGGACATAATAGGATCGGAGCAGTTGTTTTCCGGTTTTCTAGTCATTATGCAGGACATGCTATACTTGGCTTTTCGAATGGACTAGTATGTATCGATGATGGTGATCAACTCCTAGTAGGCAATCCGTCGACTAGAGAAGGGAGAACGGTGCCAATGCCCCTTGCCCTAAATCTTGATTCGTCATGTTGGGGATTCGGTTATGATTCCCTCACAGACGACTACAAGGTCGTATTAGGGGTTTTAAAAGGTCATGGAAAGACATGCTTTCAAGTGTTCTCTCTTAAATCCAATGCTTGGAATGTTGTTAGAGAAGTGAATTATAGATGTTTAGAAGCTTTTTGTGGTGTCTTATGCAATGGGGCAATTCATTGGGTTATGCGTCCTATAAATGATAATGAAAAGCAAGTGATTTTATCTTTTGATTTATCCAAACAGGAATTTAAAGAAATACCCCAACCCGATGTTGAAGAATGTGAATTTGGTTTGTCTTTGGGGATAATGGAAGAATGTCTATGCGTATGTCGTCGTGAGTTCTGGGTAATGAAGAAGTACAATGACAAACAATCTTGGGAAATGCTACCCCATAATTGCCAAATAAAGTTGGAATTAGGACGTTACTTTTCTGAAGAGACAGATGGTACTTTTCATACAAGGTATTGGTTTATTGGTAACCGGAAGTTTTCAGGTGGCCCTACTATCGTGGAGAGCCTTGTTTCTCCTCATCTTAAAGCAGAAAATGAATAGGTGGGTTCTAATTGTTGTAAAAACACTTCTGGCTAATTATTTTTCTTATTAATGTTTACGATGATTCCCCTTTGATTAATATATGTATTGATATTGATAAGTCAACAAGCAGGGTTGGATCAGTTGGAAAAAGCCCCCCCTGCAAAAAGGCCGAAGGTCCTCTGGAAGCAGCCTCTCTAACTTTGGGTAGGGGTAAGACTATCTACATCTCACCTCCTCCATACCTCGTGGAAGATGGGATTGGATAATGGATACCATTGGCATTGATAAGTCATACTGCTACATTTGCTTGGGTACTGATGAACTCAAATGTGAAACTATGTTCTGCTGTTATTTGACTAGCCATAATGCTACATTGTTATATCTCATTCTCCACTTAAAATAAAAAAAAAAAAAAAAAAAAAAAAATGCAATGACTGAACATTTGTGCAAAGATATTGTAGGCCTATCTAAAGTTTTAACTTTTTCTAAACATGATCTGAAGCTCAATATGATCCTAAACATGTGATTGCTAAGCTGGATGCCTGGATTGAAGAGAATCTATCCCTTGTATTTTTTTTTTATAAATAAGGTCAAATTGGGTGACTGGGTTACTTGCAGGTCAAATTGAGTTATGTCCTGTAGGTCATGTTTTTGAGTAGTTGATATATGAGTCTGCCCACTTATCTAAATACCATACGCTAATGTGGAATATGTCAATTCAAAATATGTGAAACTGTCCTGAAGTCAATAACTTTGCAGAAAGTATGGGCATATGAAAATTGTCTTTTAAAGTTTGTGGTTGCTATTTTCAAGTATGTAGATTCTATCTTGGATTTAAAACGGCATCCATTTGTTAGTTAGAACATGGACATGTACTTAAAGTGTTAGTAATTTGCATACAAATTTGTGGCACAGTTAATTGAGCAAGATACTTGCAGTGCAAGAGTTATGGAAGTGGTCAATATGAGGTGTGAGAGTTCTTTATATGCAACTCCGGTTTCTATCATTAGTATTTTGCTTGCGAATTTGTGGCACAGTTATTGCAAATGATTATGCTTAAATTTAGATTTTCAAGTTATCATGTATTCCTTAATTCATTTGAATTGTGTTATTAGTTAGGCATTTTATTGCAATGCTTTTACGACAATAATGGCATTCAGTTACACTCAATGTGTAGTCGTGTAGATGGGCATGCCAAGACGTCGACCCACACTTAGTTTGTACGCCCATTAATGATTAGTAATCATAATAGTAAATCTCCATACTGTATATAACCATTGCTAGTCTAGTGTTTTAGCAAATTCTCAAATGGCAAGTGATTGTGCATGCAACAACAGTAAATATAAAATAGCTATAGAATTAACAAATTGAAACATATATGGTGATTCAAGGTTTCAAGTTTTGATTTAATTCTCGTCTTCATGGTATGATTCGTTTCGCGTAACTATTCATGGTTTGTGAAGTGTTTAATTTTTTTTAAAAAGCTGAACGTGAGTTTTTTTAGTTTGATGAAAAAAATAAATGAGATTTGTTCTTTGATCTTTAGAGAATTTGTGTTGTATATTAAACTTTTATCTATTCACCGAAAGGTTATAATTTAGGAAAATATAAGATTTCCAAGTTTTAAAAGGATATCTCAGAAACTGCCGTTTTCCTTTTAATGTTAAACGTTGTAAAGATATAGTTGGTTGCATAAAATGTGTATACATTGGGTATGTTTGGTGAAGATAGCGGTAATAAAAAGTAGAAGCAGTAAGCGGTTGTTTGTTTTAATCAAGCGTTTGGTATCATAGCTGTGTAGTCATAATTAATAAATGGGAAACGCTAGTTGATCGTAAATGCTACTAGAAGTAGCATTTTGATATGGAGCGCTTAGAAAAATTAAGAATGCTATTGCTTGTTTGGAAACATGTATTTTGTGCAGAATGCTAACCGCTTGTTTCTAGCTGCTACAAAACGCTCATGCTATAAGTGAAAGATCCATCACTAAGGGTGCGTTTGGTATCCCATTATGAGAATGAGACTATGACTATGAAAGTGATTAAAGGTGTTTGTTTAAGATGAGGGGACCCACCACTATGATAATTAGTGATAGATATAATCCATACTCCATATAAATCAAGAGAGCTAGGTATGGATCTTTCATAGGTGAGGAACCCACCCAGGGGCGGAGCCAGGATTTTTAGTTAAAGGAGGCCGGCCGTGTTTAACGCAAAAAGGCATAGTGATTCAAAAATAAATCTATAATGGTGTCATTTATTATTTAAATTCATCATATATGAATTTTGTATACGTGTCTATAGAATAAGGGGTGCTGAATATAAAAAACAAGTAGAAAAGCAGCGTGTAATCTAAATACTAGTGAATGAAGTGATTTAGGGGTGTGCATCGGGCCGGAACCCGACCCGTCCCGACGAAGCCCGAATCCCGACAAGCTTGAAAATCCTAACCGAATCCCGACCCGAGTCTAGCCCGAATCGTCCCGAGTCCCGAAACGAAACCGATTTATATGGTTTTTCTTTGTAATCCCGACTTCGTCCCGACTCCCGACCCGACCCGAATCCCGACAAGCTGAAAAACCCAAACCGAGTCCCGACCCGAGTATGGTCGGTTCGGGATTCGGGACAATTCGGGACGTCGGGATCGGGACGGTTTTCGGGTGTCGGTCGGGTTTTGCTCAGCCCTAAAGTGAGTTGATTAGGGGTGGCTGAGCACCCACTAGTCACCCTACTAGTTCCGCCCCTGAACCCACCATTACTATGAAACTCATACCCATTGTCATTCATGACAGTATACCAAACACACCCTAAGATATCCTCAACACTCTGATATATTTACAAGAGGCTTTATGTTCGAATTAACTATACTAGGTTGTAATCAAAAAAAAAAAAAGGATCGAAAATAGTCACGAGAATACTCTAATTAAGCTACGTACTATTGAGTCAAAAACTTGTCTTCTTTGGATAACTGAACGTGAAAAAGTTGCATATACTTACACTCTCTGATGAAAAGGTTTACACGTCTTGCTAGGGGTGGTCGCAAATCGGGTAATACCCACAGAAACCAAAATTGAACTGAACAAAATTTGTAACCGAACCTAATTTTTCAAAACCGAACCTAACTGAATTAAATATTCGGTTTTCCGTTTGGATGTGGTTTTGGAAAAATGTAACCAAACCAAACCGAATACCGAATTCATAAAAGTATATATATGTTTACTAGTGTTCAAACTTTACTAGGTTGTAGTCAAGAAAATGGTTGAAAACGGTCACGAGGATATTTCAATGCATGAAGTAGTTAGGGGTGTTATTCGGTTCGGTTTTCGGGTTATTTGGTTAATTCGGTTCGGTTAATTCGGTTAAAAGTTTTTTTAGGGTCAAACCGTGAACCAAACCAAACCGAATTAAAATTCGGTTTTCGGTTCGGTTTGGTTGAATTCTAGTTTGGTTTGGTTCGGTTCGGTTTTCGGTTTAACCGAATTACACACTTTATTTAAAAAATATATATATATATATATACACAAATATATTTAGCAAAAAAAGTTATTTCAAATATAAAAATTATAATTTAATATTAGGATAAAATTTTATTGTTATTTATATAAATGTAAATATAAATATAAATACAAATATAACATTTTATTGATCTTTTTATATATATAAATATATAAAAAATATATAATTTTATATGAATTCGGTTTTCGGTTTTGATTACTAAAACCATAAATAAACCGAGAACCGAATTTAAAGTTCGGTTTGGTTCGGTTTTGGTAAATTCGGTTTGGTTATTAGTTCGGTTCGGTTATTTTCGGTTCGTTCGGTTTTGATTTTCGGTTTATTCGGATTTTTCGGTTTTTCTGCTCACCCTAGAAGTAGTTACATGGAGCAGGACTACACGTCTTGCAAATGGATTTATATCACTACTGGGCCAAGCTAGTGGTCTATTGGGCTTTATATAGACAACAAAAGAGAGAGGCCCAATACGTGTAACTTCTATAAAGTCTTGTACTGGTATTGATCAAAAAGCTACGCATTTGCTCTCTTTCGATCAATCTGCTTTTGAAGTAAGGTTTTCTGAATTACCTCTACCATTATTACAGCATTGTTAATCTTATCTATGTTGTTATGTATACTGTTTGCTGATGATTCGTAATTAAATATTATATGTATTATTTTTGTGTCTCCAAGACGTTGGTCAGGTTCTTATTCATATATATGTATATCTAACAGTATAATCATGTTTTTGAGCTAGTTGTACAAATAAGCGCATAAACCGAATAAGTTATCAAAATAAACATAAATGTATAAGTTCACTGAATGAGCTAAAACAAATGCCCCAATATACATCTAACCAAGGCTGGAGTCTTACAAGGGCTTTTTTGCCATATCCCGATTCGGGTTTGGGAAGAAACACTATTGAGCTTGAAAATTGGCAATTAATTCTTTTGTCAAATCCCTTTTGTATTGGAGTATTTCTTTTCGTTATTTATAATGTGGTTAATGTCATGCGCAGCGAGTCAATCACATCTCCGTTTTTATTATATAAATTAAATTTGTGTTCATATGTTGTTTTGGACCATAACATGTTGTATGTTTACCAAAATAATTTAAGCTTCAGTATGTCTTATAAGGGCATCTACAATGCTGGATCTTGTAACAGGTTTATAGAAGCCGGTATCATCATCTTTAGGGTAATATGTGACATTTTTGCCCTTCGGGAAAAAAATTGTATTAGCTACGAGGGGCAAAAATGTCCAAAAATTTCGCAAAATACCCTAAAGATGATGAACTTGAAAGAAAATTACCCTCAAAATGAAAAAAAAAAATAGTTCGCTACCCAGAAGATGAAACAGTGGCAAGTATAATACTTTTTTTAATAATTTGCCCAAATCAAAATGCGCAAGAAGAGGATGATTAGTTTCAATATATGTTTCAATACCTTGGACTATTTCTAAAAATAGTTTACGGCTCATACGGTAATGGCGTTGAAAATTTTCGTCCGTATATTTTGGTTGGTCACCAAAATAGTCGCTCCTTAGACGTGCTTCAGCAACTTCACGTTCACGGCGGATGTATCTACGGCGTTGTGATGGACCGGCTTCTTGGTTTTGCAACAATTGCTCGTTTTCAAACTCTTGGAGAATCATCTCTAGCTCCTGGATCTCTCCAAAATCGCTAACACTTGAATACGATGAGTCGGACATGTTTCTTGCTTTTAAATGTAAATGTTTGAAGTATGTTTGGTATTTGATAGAAGTGTGTAAAATATGTTTGGTATATTTGGTATTTTTAGAGTGAAACTTAAGTTGGGTTTTTAAAACAAAAAAGAAAAAAAAAATGAAAAACTTAACGTTGCAAAATATATACGTTATATAATGTATATATTAATCAAAAGCCTGCAAACCGTACAGCTTAAATGCTCGTCGTGGCCACGAGTAGATCAACAACGGCGAGGAACGGCGAGCCACCCACGGTGTGGCGGCGAGCTCAGCGAAGATGCCAGCTAGGCGAAGTATAGCGAGCACCACACCTTGTGCTCTAATTGTCAGATTATGGTAAGTGAGGTAATATTATTATATTAAAGAGATTCCTAGTTTCTTTTTCTTTTTTTTTTTCATTTCCTTTTTTGCAAAAGTTCTTGTAAATAGAAAATGAATAATAAATTTCGATGATGACACACAATTAAAGGATGCAAGATGACATCCTAAATTACAATGGCTTGAGAACAAAGTATCAATTGCCATCTCCACTCGTGAAACTAAAACTAATTGTTATCGAAAAAGTGAGAATTACTAAGTAAAATTGAGCTCTCTTGAACTCCCGAGCACCATAAATGAACTTGACAGTTAAATTAGATTTTTGAACCAAGTGTAACCGGGCTTGATGGAACAACTTGATCACACAGAGGTGCACATTAGTGAGTTTGTTATTTAAAAGTTAGAATATCTATAAGAATCAACATAACTATTTTATTGAAGACAGAAATAATAAAAAATAAATAAATAAATAAAATCTAAAGTTTGTGATGTATTGCCAACTATGTGAATCTAATATGTTCAAAGCTCTAATTAACAAGTTTTAACTTACTCAAAAAATATTTCAGAACAGATTTTGATAAAAATGACCAAATGGACAGATTATAACTTCGTCTTCGTATTGTGTATTGATGTAAACTAACTAACCTTTTCACATTCGGAATAAAGATTTGTGTACTTTGACCATTTCAATAGTCTATCTCACATAGGTTGAGGCAAGAAATTATTAATAGCTTGTATATCATTGTGTATAAGGCAAACTTGCGAACAGAGTTGTATTATATTTCCATCCGTGTTATAAGTAACGGGTGTTTGTTAAAACTATAGATCTATACTAAAACCACTATCACAACACAAGATCTCACTCAGCCAACCACCCTTTGGTGAATATTTTTATTAATGAATAATGCAAGAAGATGAGTCCACAACTGTGTGCTCACCCAACAATATACAAAAGAAATCAGTTGTCCCCTTCAGAAGGATCCAACTATCACACTACAAGATTCAAGATAAAATATAACCTCACTACAACACTCAAACCTATACTAAAACAATACTAGATGATCAAGATGATCACAATACCAAAACCAGACTAACAGAATGAACTAATGAGAGAAAACCCTAATTTGAGAGGATAAGATAATCGTGAGATGAAGTTATGAGAGAGAGGCTGGGAAGATGAGCTTATATAGTGTCAACTTTCACTTCAGCCCTTCATGTTTAGACAACCTGCCAAATACAACTAAAATACCAAACTGTAAGAAATAAGTACAGGAATAGTCCCTGTACTTATAAACCATGAGAATGATATAAAAAACCACAATATCCAACACCCCCTCTCAGTCTCATGGTTTAAACAAGTCCACAAGACCAAGTTTCTCACAAAACCACTTATGTTGAGTTATACTCAACCTTTTTGTAAACCCATCTGCAATGTTGTATGCAGATCCAACCTTTACAGTTTTAATCACACCAGAAGAGACTTTCTCTCTTACCAAATGAAGATCAATTTCAAAATGTTGTATGCAGATCCAACCTTTACAGTTTTAATCACACCAGAAGAGACTTTCTCTCTTACCAAATGAAGATCAATTTCAAAATGTTTAGTTTTTTCATGAAAAACTGGATTAGCAGCTATTTGAACAGCTGAACTACTATCACAAAACAAGTTTACCGGTAACAAGCCCTCAATATCTAGATCTTTTAAAACTTTATTTATCCAAATAATTTCACAAGTAGCAGATGCAAGACATCTGTACTCTGCTTCAGCAGAAGACCTAGATATAGTTGCTAGTTTTTTACTTTTCCATGAAACAAGATTATTGCAGAAATAGACACAATAACTGATAAGACGAAAAGTGTACTCGTTTTAGGGGGTCATTTAAGCCCTAAATCGTATTTATTTGATCAAATATTTCCTTAAATCGTTTCTTTTCTCATTTTAGGTACTTGGGACGTGATTTCTGAAATATGAAGCATTTTGGAGCTTTTTGGATGTATTTATGCTCAAGAACGAATAAACCAACAAAGCCATGAAAAAAGGTCAGGAAACACAACCTGACGGCGTCATGCCTTAAAAGCTGACGCCGTCACGAGAAGATCATGGAGTTGGAAAATTCCTAACGTGACGCTCCAGAGAACTTTTGAGGAAGTTACACCTGACGGCGTCAGGTGTATTTGGAAGTAGGTCGTCTGGCCTTAAGTTAACAAGAGACGTCTCAGAAGACTTTTGAAGGTGACGGCGTCAGAATTCAACCTGACGGCGTCAGATGATATAGAGTGACGACGTCAGAAAGAAGGCTTGCACGAGAAAAACCCAAGTGGAACCATCACAAGTTAAACAAGACAATCACAACTTGCGCGCGGAGTAGCTGTTACTGTTTTGGCCATAAAATCTTCATACGAACTCGGATTTGGGTGGTTCAAAAGCCCATGCGAAGAGGAAGAAAAAATCTTCGATTTGGTGAAAATGACGGGCTGACGCCGTCACCCTTTGCCGATAGTAAAGTTGCCTATAAATAGAACATTATAACTTCATTATTTGTAAGCCCCAAACCCTAAGTCCGATTCTAGGGTTAGGGTAGGTGTTTTTCCAGCAACTTAGAGGTTCCGAATCACTCCATAAACATCTTTTAATGGTTTGTTTATTGATTCAATCTTATGTTATGTCTTCAATTATCATTATTGTTGATTGCTCTTCATAAACTTGAAGGACTAAATGTGTAATTTTTGCAAACTTGCCACCAAAGGACTAAATATGTTAATTTGTGATTTCAAAAGGACCTTTGATGACTTTTTATTGAAAATTAATGCTTAGGGACTAGTTTTGTCAATTCTTGATAGTTGAGGGACTGAAACTGCCAATTATGCAAACTTTGGTTGTTTTTCATTTGTTTTTGATCTTTTTGCATCTGAAACATATAAAACACACTTTTGGGATATTTTCACTATTTTGATGCATTATTGAGTGTTTTTGGATGTTTTGGCAGTTCAGATAAGACAAAAATGATGAGTATTTACACACTCATCATTTATGCAAGTGATAAAGAGGCCCATGGGTAGATAAGAAAGTTAGAACAGCAGGCAAGGTACTGGTAGTTGATGTCGATGCCGATTTTGCTGCATTAGTGATCTAGAATGGGGCTGATCAGCCTGGGGGCAGAGTCTGGAAACCAATCGGGTGTTTCACCAATGAGCTAACCAAGGGTATATATTAAACTTGGATGCTTAGCTTTGGTTAGTTGCAATTGAAACGATTAGTTTGTTGATTATTTTAAATTCATTCAGATGCTTTTGAGGGCAGATACTCAAAAGGTGGAAAACATTTGAAGGCTACGAGCTCGGTGGTAAATTCACAATGTTGTATGGGATTAATCCCACAAAAATGGCTGATGATTTGAACTTGGAAAAATCGTGTTTCGCCGGATCTATTTGATCTATCCTCGCTACTTTAATATGTATGTTTATAAAGGTGATAAAAGAGGCCAATGGTCGGATAAGAAAGTTGGACCAGCAGGCAAGGTGCTGGTAGTAGAGGTCGAAGCCGGTTTTGCCGCATTAGTGATAAAGAAGGGGGCTAATAAGCCCGGGAGGCAGAGCCTGGAAACACAATATGGTGTTTCACCAATGAGCTAACCAAGGGTATATATTTAACTTGGATGCTTAGCTTTAGTTAGATGCAATTGAAACGATTAGTTTGTTGACTATGTTTAAATTCATTCAGATGCTTTTAAGGGCAGATACTTAAAAGGTGGAAAACATTTGAAGGCTGTGAGCTCAGCTGGTAAATTCACAATGTTGTATGGGATTGATCCCACAAAAATGGTAGTCGATCTTGAACTTGGAAAAATCGTGTTTCGCCGGATCTATTTGATCCATCCTCGCTACTTTAATATGTATGTTTATGAAGGTGATAAAAGAGGCCCATGGGCAGATAAGAAAGTTGGACCAGCAGGTAAGGTGCTAGTAGTTGAGGTTGATGTCGGTTTTGCCGCATTAGTGATCAAGAAGGGGGCTGGTAAGCCCGGGGCAAAGTCTAGAAAGCCAATCTGGTGTTTCACCAATGAGCTAACCAAGGGTAGATGTTTAACTTGGATGCTAGCTTTGGTTAGTTGCAATCGAAACAATTAGTTTGTTGACTATGTTTAAATTCATTCAGTGCTTTTGAGGGTAGATACTCTAAAGGTGGAAAACATTTGAAGGCTGCGAGCTCAGCCGGTAAATTCATAATGTTGTATGGGATTGATCCCACAAAAATGGCTGCTGATCTTGAACTTGGAAAAATCGTGTTTTGTCGGATCTATTTGATCCATCCTCGCTACATTAATTTGTATGTTTATGAATGTGATAAAAGTAAGAAAGTTGGAGCAGTAGGCAAAGTGCTGGTGGTTGTGGTCGATGCCGGTTTTGCCGCATCAGTGATCAACAAGGGGCTGATAAGCTGGTGCTTATGTATCCATGGGCTTTAATGCTCTCTTACGTTTTATACTTTTAGATGTTGACCCATCTACCAACTTGAATGCAATATCTACCAACTTCAATGCCTTCATTTACTTTACATACCAACCGGTTTCATTTAAAAATCACCCACACACACAGCTAACATTTTTGGATGCTTAGCTTTAGTTAGTTGCAATTGAAACGATTAGTTTGTTGACTATGTTTAAATTCATTCAGATGCTTTTGAGGGCAGATACTCCAAAGGTGGAAAACGTTTGAAGGCTGCGAGCTCGGTTGGTAAATTCACAATGTTGTATGGGATTGATCCCACAAAAATGGCTGTTGATCTTGAACTTGGAAAAATCGTGTTTCGCCGGATCTATTTGATCCATCTTCGCTAATATGTATGTTTATGAAGGTGATAAAAGAGGCCCATCGGCAGATAAGAACGTTAGACAGCAGGCAAGGTGATGATAGTTGAGGTCGATGCTGGTTTTGCCGCATCAGTGGTAAAGAAGGGGGCTGATAAGCCCGGGGACAGAGTCTGGAAACCTAATATGGTGTTTCACCATTGAGTTAACTAAGGGTATATATTTAACTTGGATACTTAGCTTTGGTTAGTTGCAATTGAGACGATTAGTTTAATGACTATGTTTAAATTCATTCAGATGCTTTTGATGGCAGATACTCAAAAGGTGGAAAACATTTGCAGGCTGCAGGCTCGGCTGGTAAATTCACAATGTTGTATGGTATTGATCCCACAAAAATGGCTCAAAACACTAGATTAGGTAAATTCACAAAGGTGAAAAATCATATTTCGCCGAATCTATTTGATCCATCCTTGATACTTTAATATGTATGTTTATGAAGGTGATAAAAGAGGCCCATGGGCAGATACAAAAGTTGGACCAGCAGGCAAGGTGCTGGTAGTTGAGGTCGATACTGATTTTGCCGCATCAGTGATCAAGAAGGGGGCTGACAAGCCCGAGGCAGATTCTGAAAACTCAATCTGGTGTTTCACCAATGAGCTAACCAAGGGTATATATTTAACTTGGATGCTTAGCTTTGGTTAGTTGCAATTGAAACGATTAGTTTGTTGAGTATGTTTAAATTTAGTCAGATGCTTTTTAGGGTAGATACTCAAAAGGTGGAAAACATTTGAAGGCTGCGAGCTCGGCTGGTAAATTCACAATGTTGTATGGGATTGATCTCACAAAAATGGTTGCTGATCCTGAACTTGGAAAAATCGTGTTTTATCGGATCTATTTGATCCATCCTCGCTAAACTGATTCGGTGAAACTGGAAAAAGAAGAACAAAAAGCTATTGTTGCTTTTGCTGTTGGTGCTCCAAAGTAAAAGAAGACGCCTGAAAAGGCACTTAAGGAAGATAAAAAGGAGCAAGAAGATTCTAGTGTGATCGTGGAAAACAAGACACACCTGCAGTCATTAATGAAGAATGCTGTCAAGATTATGGACAAAGACAGTCGGGTCGTACTACTACATCCGACCGAGCTTCCCTATTCCAAGTAAGACATAATCAACATTGTTGCCATGTGTAACCTGTAGTATATCTCTATCATGTTCTAGTCGTTAAACTCCCATAAATGGGTGAAAACTGTAAATGGGTCAAAACACGAAAGCCTAATATGAGGTCATCACACAAACATATTAGACTTTGGAATACACATGCTCATATTTTTAACAAAACAATAAAAGGTTTTCTCTCTCATTTCTTTTCAAACCAAATTGTCCTTTTAGTGGTTGCATTGCAAGTCATGACATTTTCCATCACTCGTTGGTTCATTAAACGTGTTAAGCCAATTTCTCGAACTTTTAACTTCTTAAACCTTATTGTAATACTATATATATAACATACATATATATAGTTTGTATTTGTGCTAGCATGTAACCTCATAGGCTAATGACATTAACCAACCGTATTAGTTATTTGTTGTCCCGTGCACAAAATATTCATCAATTTGAGTATAAGAAGTAAAGAATATTACTTGTTTTTAGAATTATTAGGTATTTGGCTCTGGAAACGAGAACAAGTGGAACCGGAATGGAACCGACCCAAGAACAAAAAAATCTCAAACTCAAGAACCGGAACCTTCGGTTCTGGGTCCAGTTCGGTTCTTCTTGGTTTCGGTCCGGTTCTTTGGTTCTTTTGCTCATCCTAATAGCAAGACCACAAACTTGACCAAACAGGTCCGCCACCTTAGCACCAACTCAGCTACACCAAATATATGATCAAATGCTTGTAGTAACGAGACCACAGTCACAACAAAAAATAACAAAAACAAAAAAAAAAAAAAAAAAAAAAAAAAAAAAAAAAAAAAAAAAAAAAAAAAAAACCACCGTAGAGTCCAACGCATAGCTGTAATCCAATAGACAAACAACCAAACATGTCCAAACTCACAAACCCCCAATTTTTCAAAACCCAAAACACACACACACACACACACACACTTTCATCACCAGCACAGCAATGAAGATTCCAATACTAGTCATCTTAACCCTCACAACCCTCGCAACGACGTCGTATTCAAGCACAGACAACAACCACGTCTTCTCACCATGTACGGACACCACAGTACAAAAATCCGACGGATTCACATTCGGCATCGCATTCTCCAGCAGAAACGCTTCCTTTCTCAACAGCAACAACTCAACCGTACAGCTTTCGCCGTGTGATAAGCGGTTGTCGTTATCCAGTTTGGGTGCGCAGTTAGCCGTTTTTAGACCTAAAGTTGATGAGATCTCGCTTTTGACCATCAATAACACTAACTTTCAACCGGTAACTTTTTTTTTTAAACTTTTTTACTTTTTAATTTTACTGTTTTTCTATGCCACGTCAGCACATGATTTGTTACATAGAACAGATTCTGTTAGAGATTGATTAATTGATCAGTAATTTTATGTTTAGATGCCACGTCAGCTGATGAGATTAGTTTAGACCTATAGTTGATGAGATCTGATTACTGATTATTAACAACAGTAACTTTCAGCCGGTAATTTTTTTCGTTTTTTAGGTAGTTTTATGTCTATATGCCACGTCAGCAAATGATTTGTTACATATCAGACGGTTTGTATGTTTAGATGCCGCGTCAGCTGAGGATTTCGTTATGTAGAACAGTTTGTGTTAGAGATTACTAGATTAGTTTAGACTTAGGGACTTAGGGTTGATGAGATCTCGTTATTGATTGGTGATATCCGTAACTTTCAGTCGGTAATTTTTTCATTTTTTTTTTGTTGATTTTTAGTGTTTGTGTATATGCCGCGTCAACAGATGATTTGTTAGAGATGAATTAGCCGGTGATTTGTATCCGTGTTATGTTAATTTTCAGTATTTGTAAGGATTTGTTAGAGATTACTGTAGTTTAGCGTTACAGTTATGTTACTTTAATTAGATCTCAGCTTTTGACTGATAACGAGTTACTACAATTTTTAAGCGTTTGTATGTATACGTGCCCTGTGAGCAGATGATTTTGTTGCATTGAACAAATCCTGTTAGATATTAGTTTAGTGTTGCCTGTATATCATGTATTGAGCTCGGGTTTAGACGGTAAGTAATTAGTTTTGTTGTTCTTGTTTGTGATTATGTGATGAATTTGTGTAGAGTGATTTTGTTTGGATGTGTAATGAACCTGTTCGATAAATGAGAACTATATAGTCTAGATTTTAGCTGGTAATTTATCGTGCAGAATGATTGAGTTTGGATGTGTTTTGAGCTTTTTTAATACATCTGAACTATTTAGCCTAGTTTTGAGCCATTAGTTTATTGCATATTATATGATGAATATGTGTAAAAAGACTGTTTGGACCGTATTGAGTCTGTTTAATTTATGAGAGTGATACAGTTTGACACTTTGACATCATATGATTAATCAAAATTTTTTTATTTTTTTTTTTATTTTTTTTTATTATTTTTTGTGGTTTTATGATTAATTTGTGTAGAAAAATTGTGTTTGATTGTTTGAATGTGTATTGAGCATGTTTAATAATTGATGATAGCAATGTTGTTCAGATTTGATGTGGTAATTTGTTACATACGTATAATTGTATATGATGAACTAGTGTAGAAGACTTGATGAGAGTAGAATAGTCTAGGTTTAAGCTGGTAATATATCGTTTAATTGTTGAGTTGCTGAGTTTGGATATGTGTTGAGCATGTTTAACCGATGAGATGATGTGCGCTAGGTTGAGGAAGTAAATTTAATCAGTTTTTGTGTGTTATTATGTTATGAATCTGTGTTATACATGTTTAAACGAGGAAAACAGTGTAGTTTAGGTTTGACCTGATGATTGAATCGTTTTGTTGTTTTTGTTTGTGATTATGTAATAAACTTGCATAGAATTATTGAGTTTGGATAATTGGTGAGAGTAATCTAGTCTAGGTTTGAGCTCGGTGGTTTAGATTCAATTAGTTTCGTTGTTGTGATTATGTGAAGAATGTGTGTAGAGTGATTTGAGGTTGGATATTTGTTGAGGATTTTAATTGATGAGAACATTGTGGTTTAGGGGACACCTAATATATGGAGATGGGCTGTTAGGTTTGATGGTGTTCTGAACAGTCGGGTTGGTGTGTTAGAGATGAAATGTAATGACTTAGGGGTGTTTGGCATTAGGTTGTGATATGAATTTATTAGAAGCAGATTGTTCTTTGTTAACAAAACCAAGGATGGAAAACTTACGATTAATTTAAGGCTTACATCCTCTTAACCCATAAATAACCAGGCGGTCATAATCAGTTTTGTGGCAGGCACTCCAGAGCAATAACTCAATTCTGATTATTTACCCCTTTACTATGAGTCTATGCACAGTTAACTGCACTTAATTAAACTGTAAATTATAGTGAATGGCGATTTTAGACGAAGTTAATAATCACCAGTACGGCAGTACCCTTCATATCATCATATGTGTGCCCCTTTGAGGCAAAATCTTGTTCGATTATTTGATATATTTCTGTTACTCTTCATCTGTTTGCGACATCATTGCATCAAATGAGACCCAGGCTGTTATTAATATGTATTATATCTACTAATGATCCTATTTATCAATGATAGGTACCATGGTAATGAAAAGCATGCAAATATAGTTATTTCACATTGTCTTGCTCTTACTTGGAACTAAGTATTTCTGATATATGTGGCTCAGATAGTTATCTTATTATTTTCCGCCGACTGTTCTATAAGATAAAAAAAATATACAACACTATAACTTAGTCCTTGCTTATCGTCATGAAAGATGTTTCTGCTTGTTTGTTACTCCTGGTATCAACTCTTGAAAAACAATAGAAATAACTGGGGGAAGTTGCAGAGCTGTTTTGGGTTTGATTTGGTTAATATATAGTTAACCATGATATGTGGCTGGAAATGGGAGATCTAAAGTATAAAAGTTGCATTATAGATGAATCATGAATACAAAGGCATGCATAGAAGGCAGGGTTATATCAATGCATATTATTTACTTTCACAAGTAACATAGAGAGAGCTGTAGGAGAATTCAGGAGAGCTCGATGTTTCGTTTTGTGTTACAATGCAACTACTTATAGGTTGCAATTGATTAGGTGATCAAGGACTTTAAATGGAATGACTAGGACATCTTCTTTTGCAGTGTTGAATGATTAAACTATAGTTGCACATCATGTAGAAGAAAAGCGAATGATCAACATTACAAAGCATTTCACTTGGTTGCAAAACTAACTAATGTTGCTAACACACAAGGAACTTTAGACAGATCTGGAGACTAGGATGTGGATGACGTGTTACTTATGACTTTTGCCGATGTTACATTTACAGTGCACATAAATATTGTCTTTATCAAAGTACCAAAGTGCACATATGTTGCCAACCTACCGCCTCCCGTCTCTAGTTGCACTATATACTGTGCATAGGTTAGGGCTTGTTCTCGATTATAAAGATAATTACTTGAAGCTAGTAATGGTGGAACATGTATGATTCAAAATCGGAAACGAGCTCTAATTTATGCTTAGACTTCACAGTTTAGGCTCAAATGCGGCACACTAAGTTAGAAGATACTTTAGGTTTGGAAGAATGACGAGTTAGCTATATAAAGCCATTGTGGTATTTCGTTTTTGGTAGAATTTCGGTTAGGTGTGATTTTTCTTTTTTTATCTCATTTTTTATTATAGGTAAGTTAGATTTTGCAATTTTCTTAGCCATTATATTTGGTCTGTTACAAAGTCTCTTGTCTAAAGGTTCGATATTGGGTCTCATCCTTTTTTTGCCACATAGTGACGGATCTAGGATTTCGAAGCATGGTATGCATTGTTTGGTATTTATTACAAAACTCGGCCAATAAAATAAAACCGCACACCTTCAAATTACAAAGACTTGTAAAACAACTACAAGATTACACAACACATGGTTTTAAACTAATAGTTCAATAAATATATTCAAACTAGATTTATGATTGTTTCGGAGTTTTCTTACTTGGAAGTGATTGCAATATCATCACCAGTTGACATCTTTAGAAGACACATTATTAAATTGTTCTTCTTCCATAGAAAATATCAATTTGACAAGATAATGATGATGATATCGTAAATCACTATCAAAGTATCAACACTTGACAAAAGACAATTGTTAACTATTTGCTGTTGTTTAGTTCTTGTTGTTTGCAAATTTTTGGCTGTGTATTGTTGGGTCTTATTTTGTGGTAGTTATAAACAATCCTTCATAGTTTCAGCAATCTGTGGGCAACTAAATAAATGAGGGCCTATAATCTCGAACCTGTTTGCTAGTAATTGTGTAACAGACAATCCATCCTAGTTACAAAGTTGTAAAGGAATCTAATGGATAAGGAAATGACAATATGGCTTCAAGATAGGAAATAAACTAGCGGAGCTGGATATTTTTAGATGAAAAGGGTAAATGGAGAAAATGTGAAATCTGTAGGTTATATAAGGGCATAGAGAAGAACTTGTTGAGGCTTGTTATTTATAACGCCAAGTAATATGTTGAAAACATGGTGACAAGGGGTGGCAATTTCTGACCCGACACGAAACCCGACCTGAAACCGACACGAAAATTAACAGGTTCGGGTTGAGCTAAATAGATTTCGGGTCAGGTTTGGGTCGACATATCTAACCCATTTATTAAACAGGTCAGGTTCGGGTTGGGAATAAAATAAACGGGTTAAATTAGAATTATTTATATTTAATTATACGGGTTAAATGGGTTAAACGGGTCGACCCGCTAACCCGTTTAACTCGTGTAATGTGCTAAATTTTGTATATAAAACGGGTTAAATGGTTCAACCCGAAACCCGTTTAACATATTCAACCCGTGTAACCTATTTAAACCGTCAACCCAAGTATATATACGGGTTAAATGGGTCAGGTTCGGGTTACATGTAAACAGGTTAGGGTTGACGTAGCTGACCCGATGATTTAAATGGGTCAGGTTCGGGTTGGGGTTTCCTGACCCGCCAACCTGACAACCCGAACCCTACCCGAATTGACAAGTTGAGGTTAATTAATTTGTAGTTTTTACTAGGGCCAAGTATGCATGTTAGATGAAGTGTCATTCTGCATTCTATTTGTAGTTGGTTTTGTGCAAAATGCCTTCAAGAGGCAAGTTATATGACATTGGGTGTAAATCCACTTGTATGCCTTGCATGAATTGAAGATAATTTGAAGTTATATTAAAAGATAAATCCACTTGTATGCCTTGCATCTTTCATCTAAATCAATTATAACTCTATTTTTTGCTAAAAAATATTCCTGCAATGGGAGCTTCATCCTCGCAAACCTGAGCCATGGGTTGTTCAGTACCCCTTAAAAATGGTAATAGAAAA
Organism: Artemisia annua; assembly: GCA_014162995.1. Taxonomy (NCBI): domain Eukaryota; kingdom Viridiplantae; phylum Streptophyta; class Magnoliopsida; order Asterales; family Asteraceae; genus Artemisia; species Artemisia annua. Next base: position 295,294 of record LBNU01014376.1, on the reverse strand, counting down.
TTCCCTCACCTCATCAATTTCGTGATTAAAAATGTATCAATAATGCTACAATTCATTGGCATATGTGCTTTTAGATTTTTAGGAGAATTCATGTAGTAGTTTCGTAGCTTAACATAAATGTTTAACATCCATTATAGAGACCACTCTCCAACAAAAACAAAACCAACGAAAAAAGAGAATCTTTAATTGGTAGCTTAAGATACATGTTTAATTGACTAGTTTTAACGTATTCATTCAAATATTGCTTGCTTATGTCGACAGGAAAATGTTGGCGGGTATATGGTGGCGTTTGCTGGTAGAAAGTACGCTGCAAGGTCGGTTCCTGCTTTTGTTGCAAACGGTACATTTATCGTCACCAGTTTCACATTGGTAAGATCCTATCAACTTTTCCCCCTTGACTGTAAAAGAAATTGTGAGCTGTGACACTTCAACATAAGAGTTAATACAAGCAGGCATACCTGATCCAAAGCATGGCTCAATTGCTATACTGGTACTAATGATGAGGTGTCACAGTTTCATTGGATGTAATTACCTTGTATTTTCTTCAGTTTTAAGCAAACATGTCCAATGACCAAGAATACTGGTGGCAGTTTCACCTTGTTTAGGTGTTTATGTAAAAGGGGTTCAGTTGGGCTGTCTTATTGCTAACATGGCAAACGGATAAAATAAATATAAGGGAAATGTGTCAAATGGTTCAACAGCTTAAAAGGAGCCCATGACATAATTAAGTCTTTATAACCTCCTAACTTGTAAAAAATGAATCATTATCAGAAATAATTAATCCAAGGTGGCATTTCAAACCATTTGCTTATGAATGGATTAATTTAGGTTAACGTTTATTTTTAACTGGTAAGATATCTGAAAAATAATTAGGTACTAAGAAAACAGATTGAAAGCTGCCTATAAGTGTATTTTAATCGCACTAAACCTCCACAATTATTTTTATTTGCAAATCTAGATATTAATATTGTATAATTTGTGTACTTATTTATTACGAAATGATTAATTATAAGAAATTTAGAATTTTCAGACAAAAAGGTAGTATTGCTGGTCAACCTGAACCTTTCCCACTGCATAATCTGCCCAACCCACCCATTTGTCTCCTCTAATAATCATGTTAAATACATTAACTATTCAAAACTAAAAGAAGGGGAAATATGTCGAGTGTTTGACAAGTCAACCCACCCTCCCCTGCTTGTTTTGACACAAGCTAATAATTTACCCGTCTGTAACTGAATTTGTTCTTACCCATTATCCAACCAGCCTATTTTACCACCTATAATCAGGATGCATGTAACTTTCTCATCACAGGTGTTGGAGTTCCAAAAGGGCAGACTACAAAATTTATACTGGAAAAGAGACGGGTGTTCTTCATGTTCAGGGAATAGCAACTTTGTGTGCCTCAATAAAGTGGACTGTGCCATCAGGACTAGTTCATGCAAGAACAGAGGAGGGCAAGGAACTGTCGATTGCAGCATTGGAATACAGCTTGCATTCTCTGGAACTGATAAGCATGAATCTGTTTTCAACTCATGGTATGAGGTCAAAAATCTCCGTCAATATTCGTTATTTGGCCTTTACAAAAATCTTAAGGATTCTCTTACTGGCCAATACAATAGCTTTTTTTAACCAGTTTGTATGCTACTGAATCACGGATTGGTTTTTTGTTTCTCTGTTGTTTGTGTAAACTTTAGCTTTTGGAAATTCCTTATATTCTTGTAAATTATTGTACCCGGAGAGATTATATCAACATTTGAGCTGGTTTTTCTGATATGGTTACATCCTGACTTGGATCAGTTTGTGTTTAGCTCATGGACTTTTTTTGAAAGGAATTAATTAGATGTGTGATATTGTGAGAAGAGGTGACGTTATCCCTCTTTAATGGTTAACATTTGTTTAGGTTAGACTTATAGTGTCCTTGCTGGTTTAATCATGGTGCATCAAAAAGGTTGATTCTTTTCGTGCTTGTTCTGTTTAATGCTATCAGATCTTGTATGATGATAAATGGGGAGAACTGAATTGTGTTTTTAAGTGAACTTGTCGATTGCTTAGGAAACTGATAATAGTCGATAACAAAGGGTTGATACTTCTTTTTATACCGCAAGTTTGTTGAATATATTCATTGTTAAGAACAATTGAAAATGGGAATGAGAATGATTTAAGGATTTTGGTTTGAAGGGATCTTTTGAAAATTAGGTTTGCAATCTACAAATGAGGGATTGTCTAAACCCGACAGGGGTTGGGTTGGCGTCGTATTCTAAAGACACCATGTACCTTGACAACACTGATAAAACAAATACGTTGTATTTTACATCTTTGAGTTAACATAAGGTATCCATATAGTGTTATTTACTTAATTTGGCGTATCAAATGAATACTTATTTGCTGATACTCGTTCTATTTTATACTAACACAGGTATAGTGGGAAGAACCCAATCATGCTTTATACATGAACTTGTCAATTGCTTAATAAACTATTAGCACTAACTAACAAACGGACAATAGAAGTTGTTACACTGTTAGTTTAGTTAACATTTTCAATGTTATAAAAAAGGTGGATATTGATGAATGGAAGCTAATGTGGCACAAGGAACTCAACTGCTCCAAAACTAAACCCTCAACAAGAAACTAGTTTATGTGTATGACAACTTGAATGTGATAGATCATGACAACCTACAACTTCTTAAAATTTAATATTTGTTTTATTCCAACGAGCTCCAACTATGGTAGGCTGTTTGCTTCCGAGGTATATCTATCTTTTAGTCAATTTACTTTTAAATTTTAATAAAAATACATAAATAGTATACAGGCTAATATTATACTTTTGAAACACATTTTCCCGTATGATATAAAGGAAATTGACGTGTGATGTTAGTTGCACGCTCTTGTCTGAATCAAGTCTAATTTTGATCGGCTCTACTTAACTCGGCAATATCATGCTTTGCCGGACTTGACTTAATAACTCGTAACCTTTTTGAGAAAAGCTCAAGCTTGGCTCGAGAAAAAGTTAAATTTGGCTCAAACCCGCCTCAGAAAACTAGATTTATTTTTTAATAATGTTTTTTCCAAGGTTTTCAAGATCGGGATCCTACCCAGGATCGTTTTCGTCTTTGCAAGATCGTGATCGTAAGATCGGATCGGGATTTTAAGATCCTATTCTAATGTTATTTCTTAATAGTTTTTGTAATATTATACAAATCTACAAATTATTATACATTATAAAAACAAAATATTATGAATGTTTAATAGAAATATTGTCCTAAATTAAGATTATGAATGTTTAAAAAGATTAACAAGTTGTTTTTTGGATTAACAACCCATAAATTTATAGTTTTTTAGTTTGTAATCCGAGAAAAGTAATTTTAAGATCGTATGTCAAGATCGGGATCCTATAAGATCTTAAACTTGCAAAGATCCTATGTAGGATCTGGATCGTTTTTGCTTTGCAGTATCGTAAAATCGTAAGATCTCAAGATCTGGATCAGGATCCTGACAACTATGATTTTTCCAAAACCATCTCAGAAGACTAGATTTATTTAACAAAGTTTTTAAAAAAATCAATTAAATTTGTATGTAATATAAGATTTGAATTTACCTTAAGCTCGGCTCGAAAAGTCTGGCACATTCACAAATAAGTTTTACACCATTGTATTTACAGGGTAAGGATTTAGTGAGAAGAAAATTTAAAATGAGAAAAATGAGAAATAACTATAAATGCATATTTGAGATGCATCGACTTGAATTAGATGCATCTCTATTCATTTAGATGCACCACAATTAGTTTCGAAAGTGATTTTGAAGTGAAAATGATGTAAAGTAGTATTAGCAACAAATTTGATCGGCAGAAGATGAAAAATATATAGCATTTGTCCAACTTGATGAAATGCATCTAATATATGTATATGCATATAATTTTTAGCTAGAAAATATATTATGATGTATCTAAAAGATTAGGAACGCAAACTTAATATTTACCACCTTTGGTCGATTTCCGATCTCCCTTCCAGCGGGTTCAAACGCCAATCCTCACCCCTTTTCACCACTTTTTCATAATTATGTCACAATCTTTTATCAATTGGTAGATCCCTTTCAATTACTAGATCTCCCTTCAATCCAATATATTTTCAATTAATCCTGAATCAATTCGAATGGAATATCAAAGTTGGGACACTAGAGTTGGGACGTCATAGGTGGGACACCAGAGGCGGTACAACATAAGTTGGGACGTCATAGGTGGTACACCAGAGGCGGTACAATAGAAGTGGTACAACAAAGGTAGGACTTTCGATTTTTTACCGTTTTATTTTCTTGAATTATATTTCGTTTCATCCCTGTCTCCATTAAACCCTAGCTATTTTGATTAATTGACCTCCCTTCAATCCAAAGATGGGTAGCTTTCGTTCTAAAGAAGATGATGTTTCAAATATTTCGACTTCGATTTATGTTACAAACTTCCCGTATTCCTTCTCTGCTAAGGATCTATTCCACTCATGTAAGCAATATGGCCATGTGGTCGATTCGTTTATTCCAACAAAGAGGTCAAAATACGGTAAGCGTTTCGGATTTGTTCGTTTTATCAATGTCTTTAATGTGGAGAGATTGGTAAATAACTTATGTACGATTTGGGTGGGTCGCTCGAAACTTTTTGCTAATGTTGCAAGATTCAAAAGAGAGTATATGAATGGAAGTGGTAACGCGGATAAGACTAAGAATGAATCGGATAAAGGGAAGTTTGATGGATCTCATAAGAATGTGGAAAATAAAGTCATCGGTAAATCATTTGTGTCTGTGGTGAAGAATAGCCAGATGACAATGGATAAGGAATCTCCTGCGATCGTTCTTGAAGAGGAATGTTTGAACGTGAAGGATCTTAGTTTGTCGTTGATGGGTAGAGTCAAAGAGATGGCCTCTTTAGCTAATCTTAAGAAGGTGCTATGTAATGAAGGTTTTGATGTGTTTAAGATTAGCTATTTGGGAGAACTCTGGGTATTACTCGAATTCGAGACTGCGAAGGCCAAAGATTCTTTTAGGGGTAACGTTGGTGTGACCTCTTGGTTTTCGGTCATTAAACAAGCTTATGCTGAGTTTGTTCCTGAAGGCAGATTGGTTTGGGTGGAATTGGACGGTGTTCCGTTTAAATTCTGTTCGGGTCCTACTTTCAAACGTATTGCTGCAAAATGGGGTGAGTTATTGGACGTTGAAGATAATGATGATTCGAATCTACATTCCAAAAGAATTTGCATTCTTTCTAAGGTTCGTGAGCTCATACATGAGAGTATCAAAATTGTTTTTCGGGGTAAGACTTATTGGGTGCGCGCAAGCGAAGTTCCAGGGTGGTCTCCTGAATTTTATGAAGAGGAGGAGGAAGACGAAGTATCAGTAGAGGATAACAAAGATGACAATATTAATGATCTCGACGCAAATAATGGCATTGATGAAAGTGATGTGGAGGAGGTGCGCGAAACTTTGTTTGATCAATCGGATGATCAGAAGGACAAACATTCGGATGATCCTTTTAGTTTTTACCCTTTATTGAACAAAGATAATATCGAATCGACACGAAAGGTTACTGAAGAGGAACCTAGTTTGACTCATCCGCCGGGTTTTACTCCGGAGGAGGGTTTGAATAAAGTTATTACTATTAATCTTGACATGAAGGATCATGGAGAAAATGAAAAAGGTGATAACTCGTTTATTAACAAAAATTCGGAATCAAAACGTTCGGGTCACTCTAAGTATCATGTTCTGCCGCGTACTGGGGGTTCTGTTTTAAGTCTTATGGAGGAAGTTGTGAAGGTGGGCCAAACTATGGGTTATAACATGGATGGGTGCATCAAGGATATCACTGAGATCATTGAATCCCAAGGAGAATTTGGGGTTAATCGATGAATTTTATGTCTTTGAATGTTCAAGGCCTCGCCCAAAAGGCCAAAAAAGATTGGGTAAAGGAGTTGTGTGTTAAAAATAAAGTGAATTTTGTGGGTCTTCAAGAAAATAAGATGGGGTCTATTGATCTAAGTAGTGTGAGATCTTGCTGGAGAAATTCTAATTTTGATTATGTGCATAGTGATTCCGTTGGTAACTCGGGAGGGATCTTGTGCATTTGGGATCCTAACTCTTTTCGGAGAAGTAGTTTTACTAGATCGGACTATTTTGTCATTGTTCGAGGTGTGTGGTTGAAAACAGGGATTGATCTTATGATAGTGGTTGTTTATGCTCCTCAAGAGGCTAAAGATAAGCATATCTTATGGGATTATTTGGCTCATGTGTCGAATCAATGGGCTGGTAAACTTGTTATGATGGGTGATTTTAATGAGGTGCGATATAAATCGGATAGATATGGTTCGAATTTTAATGCTTACGATGCTGAGATTTTCAATTCTTTCATATATAACGCGGGTCTTGATGAAGTCCCTCTAGGGGGTAGCGCTTATACTTGGTGTCACAAGTCTGCTTCTAAAATGAGTAAATTGGATCGATTTTTTGTTTCCGAAAATTTGTTGAGTATGTGTCCTAATATCACTGCTATTACCTTGGATTGGTTTATTTCAGACCACCGTCCTATCTTACTGCGTGAAGTCAGGTTTGATTATGGTCCTATTCCGTTTCGATTCTTTCGTTACTGGCTGGAAGTTGATGGTTTTGACAAGCTGGTTAGGGATTCTTGGAATGTGGCTCCTGTTAACAACAACAATGCCATCCGTAATTTCATGGGCAAACTTAAATTCCTCAAAGATCGTATTCGGAACTGGCTTGTTATTCATAGGTCGAATTCGGAGGTGAGATTTATCTCCTTAAAGAGGAGTTGAGGTCTTGTGATGAGGTTATTGATAAGGGAGATTGTTCGAATGAGGTGGTCCTTAAACGTATGGAGATTCTCAACAAGATTCATCAGGTAAATAATATTCAAGCTCTGGAAATTGCTCAAAAATCCAAGATTAAATGGGCTATTGAAGGAGACGAAAATGTTAAGTTTTTTCACGGTATGCTAAATAAGAAGCGCAATCAATCTAATATTCGGGGTATTATGGTGAATGGTATGTGGGTTGAAGACCCGGTTTAGGTTAAGAGTGAATTCTTTGAACATTTTCGGTGTAGGTTTGATAAACCATCAGTGAATCGAGCTTGTATTGATACTCCTTTTCCTGTTTCCCTAACGATTGATCAGAAAGAGGATATGGATCGCAGGATTTCCAAAGAGGAGGTTAAAAGGGCTATGCGGGATTGTGGTGTTGATAAGTCTCCGGGTCCGGACGGATTTTCTTTTAGTTTTTACTGGCATTTTTGGCCTGTGATTGAGAAGGACGTGTTTGAGGCTGTTGATTTTTTCTTCATGAATGGTGAAATGCCGAATGGATGTAACTCGAACTTTATTGCTCTGATTCCTAAAACTCTTGATGCCAATATGGTTAAGGATTTTCGCCCTATTAGTTTGATTGAGAGCTTATACAATATTATTGCTAAAATCTTGGCGAACCGATTAGTTGTTGTGCTTGGTGATCTTGTCAATGAGGTTCAATCTGCTTTTGTGGCGGATAGACAAATCTTAGACGGTCCATTTATTCTTGATGAGGTCATTCGATGGTGTCGTAGGAAGAAAAAACATGCTCTTATTTTCAAAGTTGATTTCGAAAAAGCTTTTGATTCGGTCCGATGGGATTTCATAGATGATGTGTTAAATAAATTTGGTTTTGGTGAAAAATGGAGGACTTGGATTCAAAGCTGTCTTAGATCATCCAGAGGGTCCATTCTTGTCAATGGTAGCCCTACGGAGGAATTTCAATTTTTTAGAGGTCTCAAACAAGGTGATCCTTTATCCCCTTTTTTATTCATTCTTATTATGGAGAGCTTGCATATTTCTTTTCAACGTGTGGTAGACGCGGGTTTGTTTTCGGGTATCAAAATTAATTCCACGGTGAATTTTTCTCATTTGTTTTATGCAGATGATGCAATCTTTCTTGGCCAATGGAGTGAGCTCAATATAGATTCATTAGTTCGAGTTTTGGATTGTTTTTTCCGGGCTTCTGGTCTCCGTATTAATATGTGTAAGAGTAAGATTTTGGGTGTTAATGTTGAAGATGAGATGGTTAAACATGCGGCCTCTAAACTTGGATGTCTTGTTCTTAAGACTCCTTTCTCTTATTTGGGTACGAAAGTTGGGGGTAATATGTCAAGGAAGCAAGCTTGGAAAGAAGTGGTGGATAAGGTGTTATCTCGCCTTTCTAGATGGAAGATGAATCTCCTTTCAATCGGAGGCAGACTCACTCTTCTTAAGTCCGTGTTAGGATCTATGCCTATCTTCCATATGTCTATTTTTAAGGTTCCTTTGAGTATCCTTAAATCTCTTGAAACTATTCGTAGTCGGTTCTTTAATGGCCAGGACCAGAAGAGTAACAAAGCTACTTGGGTAAAGTGGAACAAGGTCTTAACTCCGAAGGATAAAGGGGGTTTAGGGGTATCAAGTCTGTTTGCCCTTAATAGAGGTCTCATGCTCAAGTGGGTTTGGCGGTTCTATTCTCAAAAATGTTCCTTATGGACTAAAGTGATTAAGGCTATTTACGGGGAGGATGGGTATTTGAACAAGGATGTTATTGGCGGTGTTAGAACCTGCTGGACATCGATAGTTCAAGAAGTAAAGTCGTTACAAGGCCAGGGTATTATTATGGCAGATTACATTCGGTTGAAACTGGGGAATGGGGAGAATACGCGATTCTGGGTCGACAATTGGCATGAAGGCGGTGTCATCAAAGAGCTGTTTCCACGTATGTATGCTCTTGAATCGAATAAGAATGCCACTGTTAGTTCGAAATTGAATGCGTCAAGTTTAGATATCTCATTTCGAAGAAAAGTGAGAAGTGGAATTGAAGAGATGCAACTTAACTCTTTGACTGAGATCTCTCGGATGATTACTCTCGTGCCGTGTGAAGATCGTTACGTTTGGTCTCTAGAAAGTGATGGAGTCTTCTCGGTTGCTTGAATTCGAAAAGTAATTGATGGGAATCGATTTCAAGATGTTAGCTTATCAACTAGGTGGGTTAAATCCGTGCCAATCAAGGTGAATATCATAGCTTGGAAAGTTAAATCTAACGCGCTCCCAACTCGTTTTAATATCTCTCGCCGTGGAATGGATATTGATTCGATTGTTTGTCCTATTTGTAATGCCGGTGTGGAATCGACAAACCATATTTTCTTTCAATGTGTTATTGTGAGGCAGATTATGCGTAAGATATCTCATTGGTGGAATATCGACTATTTGGAGGTGAATTCATACGAGGAATGGCGAGTTTGGTTAGTTTCTATTCGGATTCAATCCAAACTCAAAGACGTTCTTGAGGGCGTATACTATGGTTTGTGGTGGTATTTGTGGAACTTTCGTAACAAGCTTCTGTTCGATAAAAAGATCCCTGAAAAGGCGCTGATATTTGATAATTTAGTTTCTAGTTCTTTTTATTGGTGTAAATCTAGATGTAAATCGTCGTTTAAGTGGGACGATTGGATTAAGAACCCTTATATTGTTCTTGTTTGATCTAGCTCCTTGCTAGTTTTTTTTTTCTTCTCAATAAAAATCCGCCGTTCAAAAAAAAAAAAGATTAGGAACGCATCTAATTCAAGTTGATGCATCTCTAATGTGTAGTTATAGTTAGTTCTCATCCTTCTTATTTTAAGGATTCTTCTCATTTGATCATTAGTCTGTATTCATATAAACCCCTCAAAACATACACATATCACTTATAAGCTCAAGAACCTCAATAATTACTTAAGCCGAGCCGAACCTCACAGGCCCGAGGTCAATTAGTTAAACATTTAAAAAGTTCGTTTTTTGGACTCGAGCTCGATTCCGATGCACAATAAATCTCGACTCGAAAAAGCTCGAATCAAACTTAAACTTGAGTTACTCAACAAGACTACTCTCTTGTACCTTTACATGCACGGGCAACAAAATGGTGATTATGTCTATGTAAAAAAGTTAGAAGGTTAAAAATAGGTTTTACGGAACATACATTTTTTTTTTGAATATTTTTTAAATAATAGACAAAGAATAAGCAAAAAGAAAATTATCCACTGACATGTCAGCATATGTTAATAGCGGAAGCATAAATATGTAAAGAAGATATGCATTTAAAAAAAAAATATGCATTCTAAAAAAAATATGATATGCACTTTGTGTTAAAACTTAAAAAGTTTAAAGGAAACAAACCTTTTACACTACCGATAGCGCTAACAAGGCATGTATGTGCATATTCTATCTTAAGTATGTCCACCTAGTGGCGTACACAGACATCGTCACAGAGTATACATTTTTAAAAATTTCCGTAATTTGTTAGTTCGTCAATTTTTAAGTAGGGTGTACACCAAATTTTAAGTTGGGTGAGCATCAAATTTTGAAATGGATGTGCAATTTGTATTAAACTATCAGAACTATACAGAAAATAACTTTTACATTACATTTGTTTTTTGAACGGCATGCACAGGCATAACCTCAGTATGTCTGCCCATGTATCCGCCTCTGTCATATGTAAGGATGGCAGTGGACACCCGATCCATCGGACAACCACCCGATCCATCCTATAATAGCGGATATGGATGGTGATAAATGGATGAATAATGTATATGGATGTTTAGTAGATCAGATATGGATGACAATTTTTCATCCATAAATGATCTATTTATCATCCGAAATAGTTTTATAATACACTAAAAAATGTAAAATGTGACTTAAGAATAGTAAATTATCTAGGATCATTTGTTTTAAATAATTTGTAACATAGAAACATAAATTATAACAACTTATAAATATATCATTAACACGTATATGTTATATGTTTAGCTAAACAATATCTTCAGATAGTCTTCTATGATACCGTTATACAAAACTATTTGCACGTATAAGGATACTGATTTGGTTTGTCAAATGTTACTCTTTTCACAATCGTATAAGATATGAATACGTTTCATGTTTTATACTATACTTACATTTTTTATAATACATATGTATTGATTATATTTGTTAAGACTATGCTGTGATTTTGTGTTAAACAAATCATGGTATTAATGCCAATGATTATAAAAGGGTATGGGATAATTTTGCTTTAATCGCAATGGAGGCTTTAACCGGATTCATGGGCAAAGCTACTGAACTTGGCTTTATTCGTGGTATTCAATTGCCTAACAGTGGTCCCGTCATGACTCACCTCATGTACGCGGATGATGTAGTCTTCATGGGAGAGTGGGGTGATCAAAACATCAAAAATTTCGTTCGTTTAATGCGATGTTTTTTTTTTTTTTTTTTTTTTTTTTTTTTTTTTTTTTTTTTTTTTTTTTTTTTTTTAATTTCTAGCATAAAAATGAATCATTACAAGACTACTCTTTACCCTATTAAAGTAAATAATACTAATGCTCAAGTGATGGCTGATTCTATCAATTGTAGACTCGACAAATTCCCATGTAAGTATCTTGGTTTACCTGTAAGTAACACCCCAACCCAACAAGGGTAAAAGTGCTACATTATGGTGACATATCAAAGCATATACAGACATACAACATATGCATTATTATTGTATTCAATTGAATACTAAGGTACAAACGTTTCAGATAAAGGAGAATAATCTTCCAATCTTAGAAATACAAAAAAAATGTAATCTAAAGCTTTATCAAAACACTTGGAATTAACCACACAGAATCTTCTCTAAACTCCTATTGCACTCTTCACCATAACCCAGCTTCCTTCTAAAACTATTTCTCC
>LBNU01014376.1:231194-283508 GCA_014162995.1 Artemisia annua | reverse complement strand
TTTCTAGGTTGGGTCGAAAATGGGTCAAATTAAACCGGCTCAACCCGTCGGGTTTGAAGCGTCCCGGGTCAACCCGGTTTGTGTTTTAATTGGTTGTATTTAATTTGGTTGTACAATGTGAATAAATCATTGTACTTTTAAGTAATGGGGTGTTTTAATAATAATATTAATTACATTCATAATTTCCTTTAATAAGATTTTAACATTTCAACATTTCAACAATATTGACTTTTCACTTTTCCACTTTGACTCTTTTTCCTTTATATGTAGTATAGATATACGTTCATCCGATTCATATCGATCCATTTACATTTCTAGTCGTACGTAACTGTAAATAAAAGAGAATTTAGTCGCAGGGATTTGTGCAGCGAACGTGAACATCACTTGCATTTAGTACTATTTTTTTTTTACTATTTCAATATTTAAGTATCCACCACTTGCATTGCCTTTTTTATGCTTCTATCTATTTTACTATAGTTAACGGTTGGATAAAGTTTATTAGAAAGATACATTTGTAATTAAACATTGCTCATAACTTTTACGAAGGGCTTGATAAACCGAGATGACTCAGTGGTCAGACATAATGGTATGTTTTTTGAACAGCAGATATATTTGATATCTTTATAAAACTTTTAACTTTAAAGCTCGCTAAACAAACATCTCTTAAGAGCGATACAAAATATCTTCAGAAACGATTTTAAAGATACTTCGATTAAACTGCGTACATGACTTTACTGATAGCCTGAACACGAGAAACATCATCGGTTTAACCGTTTACGATTTTAGTTTAAACATAAAATGATTTTGTTTGATAATGTGGAAATTCCAACACAATTAACCTTACATTATGAATTACTTATAACTTTGTTAAATCAGTTAGTTGATACTCGATACATGTCAATTTTTAAAATCAATCATCGTTGATATTTTATATACGTAGTGACGTTTTGAGCTAATATTAAATAGTTCAACTATGTGTTTCTAAGCATTTGTTCAAAGTCATGAAATAATTTAATAAATGTATTAAATTAGTTAGTTGATCTATACATGACAAAATAAACAAATTATTTTTTTTTTAACAAATAAACAAATTATTGAATCATCTTGTTTAAAATTCATGACAAATAAACTACGTAGTATTATATTTGTCAAATTGCTAGAAAATAAAATAAAGTCAAATAGTAATTGTCAATGTTTTAACCATTACACATAGTTTTTCTTTCGAACTAAACTTAAAAAGTTGTATAAATCATTAGCTTAATAGCTTCTAGTCTTCTACAATTATTATAAACTTTCTGCATTAACGTAACTGCATATGCTATTATAGGACATTAATTGAGATCTATATGAGGTTCCATTTGAATGTTGTATGCGAATTTTTATTATGATCGGTACATTTGAGTTTTGAATATTAAACAATAAATTTCATAGGTTAAAATGTCGGAAATAAAAAACAATAAACTTTGAAATTTTGGTTTGAACTCAAAAACCATTATGACTTGATGTTACGGACGGAACAATAAGATTATAAAGTCGACTTGAACTTTAACCCATTGGAGGTTGCTTGCTCGAACATTAAAACACTAAGATTGAAAATTTGGTTTGAACCTGAACAAACATAAAACTATACTACAGATGACATTCTCTCCATTAATAGCAGTAAGACATTTCAAAAACATAATGTTAAGCATTACAACTAATAACGCTTAAAATACAGTTTAATTAAACACAACGTACAAAGCATCTATGATAACTAAGGCATGTAAATAATAATAATAATAATAATAATAATAATAATAATAATAATAATAATAATAATAATAATAATAAACATGAATTTATATAACAAATGCTTGTACACTTTTATGAATATTTTGTTAAAAACTACATGTATATTAAACAAGGTTGGTTCGTGTAACCACGGATATTTGAAAATAAAAACCGATATCGAACCATGATAAGGGGTTTTTCCCGGTTTCGGATTTTTCGGTTTCTTGGTTATCATTTTTTGCGATTTCAGATTAAGGGGGTCGGCTCGGCTTGTCAGTTTCACAGATTTTTTGAATACCCCTTCCATAAAACTTAAACTTATATAAATCATATAGTCATTTAGAATAATTGAAAAGCATTGTTCACTAAAATATTTATTATCACAATTGTATAATGAAAAATTTTGTCATCTAGATAAAGAGTTAAATATGTGACATGAAATTCTTGACATCCGTAAATTTATTGTCACAAAAAACGCATTAAATTAAAAAATATGATCCATCAGAAATTTTATTTCAGAGTCTTCGCCGCCGCAATATATGATACCCTGACACTAATTTTTTGTTGAACGGCGGATTTTACAGCTAATTTTGCAGCAAAATAAGCAAATTGGGACATGTTTATTTCTAAATGCTTATAAAGATAAAACCAAAATTACGTTTTTTACCAAATAAGGTTTCAAAACACAATAAGCTTACTTATAGACCTTAGTAGTTTATATTCTGTTTGCAAAACAAGATAAACTCAAAACAAATGTTTAGATAGACACCACACTAAAAGCTTACTCGTGAGGAAGCCGAGAAGCTATAAGATTCAATCTTTCAGCTTTCTCAAAATGCACAAGCCATTAAGCTTAAAGTTACAATCCATAGTTTAACCTTGATGGCTTGTATACCTCTGGAAAGCTCCAAAGTTAGAGCTAAAGCTTACTGCCTATTGCCCCTCACAAAAGCTTCTAACATAAGCTTCACCAAAACATATGTAGTGAACTGAGCGTGTTTTGATAACAGAACACACTCTTAAAGCACCACAAATAAGCTCAATTTAACCAAATACCCTCTAATCTCATTATTACTACATTATTTACTTCCTCGATCAGATATCATAAACTGACTACTCATCTATTCCCGTTAAATCTATAGATATTGCTTTACTGAAACAACTAACAAACTCTAACTAATCTCCAAAACAAAATATCAAACACTTAGCAATCCACCGATAAACTCAGATTTACAAATCACAATTATGAAAGTAATAATTAATAAGCAGAAAAAATAATCGGAACCGTATTTTAATACCCATTCACCAGCGAAAGCAAGGGGAGATGACAAAAGTGACGCGAACGGAGCTATGACACATAAGGACTTTGTATAGTCCACCGTTCTTCAAGCTGCTTTTGTCGTATTTAGGCTTTATTAAGTGTGTGTGATTTCATTGATTGAATTCGAGTTGAAAACGTTGTGTTTGTTTTTATATGTGTGTAGATTACGGGTGATGGTTTTTGATAGTATGGATTCCAAAAAACACATTAAAAACTTATTCGCAAGGAAAAAATCTGATAAGCCCAAGATCTAAATGTTAAGGGTGCGTTTAGTTGAAAGAAAAGACCCTTGTTTTCTACCGAATGTTTTGTAGAAAACAAGGGAAATAGAGATTGCGTTCAAATCAAAATTTTCCTAACACATTCTCTACAAAACACAAAACATGCATTTCCCAACTTAACAAGGGATACTACAAAACACATTTTTTGTGTTTTCCTTGTTTCCGTTGCAACTCCTCTTTTTTGGGTAAAGGGTTTTTTACCCTGGTAAATGGCTTGCAACTCCTCTTATTTTCTTCAAAATAGAAAACATTGTCACATGAACGTGTTTTCTACGTTTTGTGGAAAATTTAATCCCCTGGTATTTTCTACAAAACTGAAAATAGAAAATTTAAGAAGTTTTTCTTCAGCTACACAAACTTCACCCATACACCGAGTTCGAGAATGATGTGTTTCAATAACCTTACCCCAAAACCCCCAAATATCGCCATATACTTCCTTAATCTAACCGCGTAAACTGAATAATAACGTAATGTCACTTTACTTAAAACTAACAAACTCTAACTAACAATTGCAATTAAACACAGATCTACAATTAAACATATAATAAAAATAAAAAAGTAATTAAACAATATAAATATATATTTTAAAAATAAATAAATAAATAATGAAGGAGTAAGTAAATTACTCGTTCACCAGCGAAAGCACCGGCGATGACGAAAGTGACGTAGACGGAGTTACGACGCATAAGGACTTTGTAAAGTCCTTCGAATAGACCCCCTGTTTTACGAGCTGCTGCTGCTGTACTCATGTTTGATTGTGATTTTGTTGATGGGATGGGATTGGATTGGAAATAGTGTTTTAGGGTTTGTTTGTGTTGACTGCTTTTTAATTAATTAAGGGGAAATGAAATGAAATGAGATGAAATGGATACGGGTTGTTATCTAGACCCGTTAAAGGAATTGAATAAGATACGACACCAAATTAACTTCCAATATTTTCCACACTTTTGTTTGGTTTTCGTCCTAAAATAACCAACGTACTTTTTCAAATGTAACGATTTGATACATGTACTATTTATCGTTCCACTTAAAGTTGTGTACTTTCATGATTTGGTACCTGAAAGTGTAACACATGTCACGATTTATAACGTGACACGTCATTAAAATGTGCAAATATTGGAACAAAACATGAAAGTACACAACATTAAGTGGAACGATAAATAGTACATGTACCAAATCGATACATTTTAAAAAGTAAGTTGCTATTTTACGTCTGAAACCTCTTTTGTTTTTAATGAGTACCCATTCATATCAACGAGATTTTATAACGACGCATAGTTATAATGATAATTTTGGTTAATTAAGTAACTAAAATATCAGTATAATTATTTTCCGCTATAAAATCTCGTTGCTATACACGGGTACTCATATAGTTTTTCATAAAGTTACGTACTAATTTCATTTTAAAGAATTTTACAAACGTACACTCATATATACATGTGCAACTATACAAACATACTTATATTCAACTATATCATACACACATAGGGAGTTCAATTCTCGAAGGTTTGTTCCACGAACAAACTATGACTCAATATTTGGACTTTGTGTAACTCCTCTCAAAGGTGCATACCTTGTGCAGGTCCTGTATTTTTAAAAATAAAAAAGAATTGAGATTGAATGCAAAACTAATCATCATAAATAACTTGTACATTTATCAAATGTACAAGTTATTAATGCGGTAGGTCCACGGTTAGGCCTATTTATTAGGTCCATGTATCACATCTCTTTATTTTAATGGCACGCCGTTTTAATAAAAGAGTGAATTTGGTTATTTGGTTCTTTAGAAATCTTTGTATTGAAGCAAGAGGGGGGGGGAGAGAGAGAGAGAGAGAGAGAGATTCGTTTGAATTCATTCTCGACTCAAAGTTGTAGAAATGTTTTTTTTTAACGGCGGATTTTATTAGAAAAACTAGCAAGGAGCTAGAACATTACAAAGAAACAAGATGAGGGTTTTTGAGCCACTCGGTCCAACTAAAAGAAGCTTTACATCTATAACGACACCAATAAAAAGAACGAGACACCACATCTTCAAAAATGACCGCCTTTGAGGGAATATCCGGACCAAAAATACTTTTGTTACGGAAACTCCAAACATACCACCACATCACGTAGCAAACTCCTTCGAAAATCTGCTTATACTTTATTGGAAGCCGAAGATTCAAAATCCAATCTAACCTCTCTTCATATGAAGACACCTCCATATAACTAATATCCCACCAACGAGAGATCTTACACAAAATCTCTATAGTAATATGGCATGTGAAGAAAATATGCCTAGTCGTTTACGCCGCCTTACCACACATAGGACATAAAATACACTCAATATCCATACCTCTACGGGAGATATTAAGTCTAGTTGGAAAACAATCAAGCTTTACTTTCCACGCGTGAACATTGACCTTAATAGGCACCGCTTTAATCCAACGCGTCTTAGATGTAACCTCCGGTAACATATAATCATCAATCAACTTCCTAACCGAAGAAACCGAGAAATCACCCGAACCTTCCAAGGACCAAACCCATCTATCCTTCATATTTACAAGAACAGTTCCCTCCACCTTCTCCTTCAACATCTCAAACTGAATGTGCTCCACTCCTCCCCTAGGGGCACGACGGAAAGAGAAGCCCAAACTGTTGTGAGACATCTTCGAAGCAACATCTATACTTTTATGTGTTTCCAATGCGTACATTCTAGGGTATAAGATTTTAAACGCAGTCCCCATACCAAGCAACCTCCCAAAACGACGTGTTAGCACCATTACCCAATTTAGAATGAATATAACTAACCAAATCTATACCTCGAGTATTAAACAGCTCCACTTCATGAATTATATCAAGCCATATAGACGGATAATAAGATTTTGCCTTCTTGCCAATTTTTCCATCTTCTCCATGAAACGCTTTTATCACCCTTGCCCATAAAGAAGAACTTTGAGTAATAAAACGTCACACCCATTTAAACATAAGAGTTCTATTCAACGCGAATAAACTTGACACACCAAGGCCACCTTTATCTTTAGAAGCCAACGCATTTTTCCAATTCACCCATATCGGTTTTTTACTAAAAGAATCAACACCACTGAAAAACTGAGAACGACTAGACTCCATACGTTGTAACACCTTCATCGGAACTTTAAAAATAGACATATGGTAAATTGGCATCGAGCCTAACACCGACTTAAGAAGAGTTAATCTACCTCCTATTGAAAGGGTCTTCAACTTCCATTTTGATAATCGATTTGCCATACCCTCAACCGTCTCATTCCAAGATTAGATACGAGACATAAGACCACCCACTTTCGACCCTAAATAAGTAAATGGAGTTTTAAGAGTGACACAACCAATCTTGGCAGCTGCTTGCTCCACTTTGTCGGCATCCACATAAATTCCCAAAAGTTTACTTTTAGACATGCTGATACGAAGGCCCGACACACGGTGAAAACACTCCAACACGTGAACAATAGTATCAATGTTGGCCTCACTCCACTGACCCATAAAGATAGCATCATCGGCATAAAACATATGAGAGAGATGAAGTGATGGAGCTAACACGATACCTTTGAACAGACCTGCATCCACCACTCTTTGGAACGAAACATGCAGGCTTTCCATGACCAAAATAAACAAGAATGGAGATAGTGAATCACCCTGTTTAAGGCCTTTGTAAAACTGAAATTCCTTCGTTGGGCTTCCATTCACAATAACCGAACCCCTAGAAGATCGAAGACAACTTTGAATCCACACACACCACTTATCTCCAAAACCAAACTTCCTCAATATGTCATCCAAATAATCCCACCTAACCGACTCATATGCCTTTTCATAATCAACCTTAAGGACCAAAGATACCCTGACACTAAATGCTTAATTGGTTCTGAAAAATCAATTCGAAACCAAAAAAATACCATCTAATTAACTTTATAAGTGAACAGGTACACCTGTTACATGGTTTATCACATGTCTCACAAGATTCATATGACATTAATAAACTTGATTACGACTAATCGTTAACAAACTTATGATTCACTTGAATGGCCTGCCTAACTCGAACACAAAGCCGTGACGATTCTAACAACTCGCGCATAAGCAATCATTTTCATCTTTTAACAAAGTATTAGGCAAAACACCTAAAAAGATGATAGAATCACACATACAATGATTAGAAATCTCACTTGGTTCCAAACAATTTTTAATATCATTAACTAATGATTAGTTAGATAAATGAGTAAATGACACTTCACCTCCCATATTTTAATAATAAATTTCTTTGTTACTTGGTTCATAAAAAATCTTTTCAATCTCACTTGCAATCTACACATACATCCCCATCACATATACGTTATAAGTTGACCTTTTGAATTAGTATTTTATATATTTAAACCACACCAAATACCCACCCTCTAACCCCCCTTACAACCCCAAAAATGGGCAACCAAAAACCACATTTCATCCATCTTCAATTACAAATCCTCTTGAAGAAAACATGAACAACACGACAACGCCGTCAAGTGACTCTAGCGGCTTTCTCGGGTCACAAAACATAGGTGGATTTGGTTATGGTATTGGTATCTCATTTGGTATACTTTTGCTCATCATAACCATCACCTTAGCTTCTTATTATTGTACTAGAAGTAGTACACAAACATCATCACAACAATCAAATGTACGACGACGTAGGAGCATTGGTGGGTCGATTGCACGAGAACACGACTCGGCCCATTGTGTTATTGACATAGGTCTAGATGAGGATACATTAAAGAGCTACCCCATTGTGGCTTATTCAGACGTGAAGATCAAGAGAAAAGACTCGGGTTCTTCTTGTTGTTCGATATGTTTAGCAGATTTCAAGGGAAAAGATTTGCTTAGACAACTTCCGGAATGTGGCCACCTTTTTCATGTCAAATGTGTAGATCCATGGCTAAGACTGAACCCGACATGTCCAAATTGTCGGACATCTCCAATCCCGACACCACTCACGACCCCATTGGCCGAGGTTGTCCCACTCGCTATGAGACGAGATTGATTCATTTGATCTTTGTTGTTTTTAATCTGATTGTTTAGTCAGATTAATAAAAAGCTGTATAGTATTATGTTAAGCCAAGAACACAATTTCTTGTAATTTTTCCTTGTAAATTCCAACTTTTTTATTTATATTTTGGAGTAATTATTCAGATTTAATCACAAGCTATGTATCTTCATGGTGGCTATAGTAAATCATAGTTTTTGCACACAAATGCATTCTATATTATTTCTTTCTTGTCCTTTTTTTCATGGTTTAGAAAGGAATTTTTGGACTTTTTCCTTTTTCATTTTCTGTATAGAAAAAGGTCCTTTGAGTAAAATGGCAATATTCGTAACCGTAGGAGTCAACTAAAGAATATGAAGCGAGTTCTTCACTTTGCAAAGACGAGAATCCAATTCTTTCTTGCCCAATGCTTTAACTTTTTTTTTTAGAACAAGGTAATGCTTTAATTCAAACCAAAAAAATAAGGACATCTTGCTAGGAATTAATTTTGTTTAGTAAAACTTACTTCACATTACTACATTAAGGAATTATATCTTGCTAAACTAATTAATTTTTCATAATCGAATAATGAGTCTACACAATTATAAATATGCATTCTGGCTTACATTAAGATAGTGTACGTTAATTTGACAAATATCATTTTTCATATTTCGTGCATGCGTGGATTTTGGGCCTATGGGCTTACAAAGTTGCCATGTATCTCTTAAATTTGTCTCTTTAAGCGGTTAAGCCTATGGAGGTGACGAATTTGCGATTATTTGTTCTTCAATAGGATTTTTTTTTTTTTTTTTTTTTTTTTTTTTTTTTTTTTTTTTTTTTTTTTNACAGATTAATGAGCTAATAGCAATCAAATTTTTTTTTTTGGGTAACCATGATTTCCGACTTTTTGACCGACTAATCCACGGGGTTTGAACCCACCGCCATACAGACTCAAACCAGGTAAAGCCCTCCCTTTTCAGGAGGTTGGCGTGACCACTTAAGGTTGTCTTCAATAGGATTTTTGGTTCTTGGTTTCTTGATTTAGGGTTTTGGGAAGTGTTGATGAATTCGCAAACTTTGGTTCTTCAATAAGAATTTTGGATCTCTCAATTTTGGGTTGTTAGGAATAAATGAGGTATTTCAGGTTAGATTACTAGTTGACCGTAGTCTTTAAAATGCAATGTTCGGCCAAAACATTACATGCATACTATTTTGTCATAACTTTTAAAGTTGGAGTTAGCTGACACAGTTAACACTGTTGTCGTCATCTTTGAATTCTACATAAAAACTGTAATGGACCTAAGCATGTACAGTCGGGTTGGCCAACTACTAACTTATGCTCCAATATGAGGAACCAATTTCGTCATACCCGGTTTCTTTTTTGGAATTTTAAATATGACCACAAAACCTTTTCTAATCATCCCGCCATAAACTTCTATTCACTTATTACACATGTGTTTTTATATGCATTTTTTTTTTTGAACAAATTATATGCATTTTATTCACCAAACGAAATTGAGCAAAATTATGACCAAAATCATGTTTAATTTTGACTTTTGTTGATCAATGATCGATTATGCCGCGTTTCTAAATGAAGCGAACTGATTAGTCAATTCGTTTTTTCCATAAGATTGTTTTTTGCAAAACTGTTACAAAACATATAACATAAAATTTTATTATATAAAAGATTGAATAAAAAAAAAAAAAAACACATTTGTAATCTGCATAAGCACGAAGCTTGCCTATGAATATACAATACGATAAAAACTAAAAAGTTATTAAAAATATCATTGCATATGCAAAAGTAAATCTTTTATTAACAATTTTGAGACAAGGAGGTTCACCTTCGACTCCGGGCTATCCCAAAAGGGTAGTCGCCGTAGGATTACTCAGCTCACAATGTCGAGTTGAAAACCTATGTTTACCAAAAAAAAAAAAAAAAAAAAAAAAAAAAATGAGCTGGAATAAAAGTGTAACCTTAAAACATATATTCAAAGATTTATTAACATAAGAAAATGTAGTGTTTAATACTTTCTTTTTTTTTTTTTTTTTTTTTTTTTTTTTTTTTTTTAAGTAGTTATTGTTCAAATAGCACTTGAAGAATACCCAATCTTTCTTTAGAAAAGGCACCATTTTTTTTTATTTTTTTTCTTCCTGCTTTCTGAAAACTAAAAAAAAGTTTGAAAGAAAAGCTTTCGTTTTAGATGCTCTTGTATAACTGTATATATCAACTTGTCGTAACTGAGACCATTACGCGCCATTGAACATACAAATAGAAGAGTTTAGAGACAAAATTATTGAAAAACCAAAGTTGGTTCATATTCACATTCATGTCTTAACGTGGACAGAATGTTGTCATTTGGTTGTTTCTGTTTTCATTCTTATCTATAGGGTGTTTGCTATCCTTTTCTTGAATGTATGATAATCTATCATATGTTTGTGGTTTTAAGCTTTAGTATTACACTGCTTTTTTTGGATAATAATTGGTTTCTTAGTCTTCCGCCGTCGAAATGTTAGGTTTTATTTTGGTGAAGGTACCGTTGCCG
Source organism: Artemisia annua (assembly GCA_014162995.1). NCBI lineage: Eukaryota > Viridiplantae > Streptophyta > Magnoliopsida > Asterales > Asteraceae > Artemisia > Artemisia annua. Next base: position 272,582 of record LBNU01014376.1, on the reverse strand, counting down.
ATTTGTATCATACATACATAGACTATTTATTGAGCCAAAAACTTTGGACAGAACACCGTTCCTTTTACGTTTTTACCTGCATTAGCTGAACTAATTTTGTAGTATGTACTAGAAACTATGAACGCCACAAAGTGCTATAGTGGTGGAGTTTGCATACACGTTTGTTTGAGTGCTGAATTGTGGTTGTCAAATGCCCAAACATTCTCCTAGTTGCATTCAATTTTTTTGCTTCTCTTCATACCATCCAACCAACTCCCTCAAGACCACAAATTCTTCTCTTACATTTAATCACATGAGCCCTACATGACTTACATTGTGCTATCACATATACTTGTTAGAAAATAGTACATTATTAAAATAATTTAGAGTAACACAGAGGCGGACTAGGTCTACAAGTGACGAGGTTAACAGTTTTTTTAATAATAGTACAATGGATTAACTAAACAAAACACGTGACACAAACTTTGGAGACCAGGTTCATTTAAAAAAAATCAAGGTTTTTTGACAAAAAGTTACACTACGTGGCAAAATTTTATGGGGTTCCTGTGAAACCTCGGGAACCCCCTATGGTCCACTTCTGAATGTACAAGTGTGCTATAAAAACAAACGGATATACAAAGTGAAAGTCACCATGCACAAGTTCCTGTTTTAATGGCTCACCAATATAGCCCTGAGATCGATTATGCCGACACCACTCACACGCATCAACAAGACTTAGTTGCCCCTTTAACACCAATTTCTACAGTGGTAACCTTCGAGAAAAGAGACCATTCTTGGTAACAATATATATTATGACTTACAATTCTATTTGTCTTTCATTTATATGATCATAAAAGTAATAACACATGATGTCTTAATACTTGATGTCACAGGTTTGCCAAATCTCCACTTCCATCAGATTTAACTGTTATGGTTAATGACATCACATTTTATGTTCACAGGGTATAAAGAGCTCGATAAAACTTATGCAAATATATCTTATGCATAGTACTCCATAATTATAATGCACTACTAGATAAATTCTCATTTTGTTAATGCTGACACCACTGTGTGATCATATGTTCAGTATCCACTTATGTCAAGATGTGGTTATCTAGGACACGCTGATCTACAGCCTTCAGTGACGAATGATGGCTACGAGTTAAAGCTACAGAACTTCCCAGGTGGAGCGGAAACATTTGAAATTGTGGTGAAATTTTGTTACGGATTTCAGGTATCCTTAAACCTGAGAAATGCAGCACCCTTGAGATGTGCAGCAGAATTCCTGGACATGACAGAAGAACTAGAAGACGGGAACCTTATATCCAAAACTGAAAAATTTCTCACTTTTGTAGTTTTTTCATCGTGGAAGGACTCGATTAGTGTCTTAAAGTCATGTGAAAATCTCTCTCCATGGGCTGAAAACCTCCAAATTGTACGTAGATGTTGTGATTCAGTCTCTTGGGCTTCTCAAGAAAATGCAAGTGGACAAAACCGGTGGTTAAATGATGTTGCCACTCTCCATATTGATCATTTTATCAGGATTGTAACGTCGATGACATTAAAAGGGCTAAGGCCAGAATTCTTAGGTTCATGCATCATGATATATGCAGAAAGATGGTTGTTAGGAAATGATGTAGAGGTAGAAGGGTTGAAAAAACGATATAGGAATGAAAAAGACGAGGTGCAATGGAGTATTCAGCAGGGACAAAATCAAGAAAAGGAATTTGAGCAGAATTTGGAGCGACGAAGAATCATAGAGAGGTTGGTGAGCATATTTCCTCATCAGAAAGACGCTATTCCGTGCAAGTTTTTGTTGTGGATGTTGAAGATGGCTATGGTTTACTCGGTGTCACCAGCTCTACTCTCAGAGCTTGAGAAAAGAATCGGTATTTTTTTGGAAGATGCAAGTGTGTATGATCTTCTAATACCTGGTTATACAAATGGAAAACAAGGAAAGAAAGTAAAGTAAGTTTTAACTTCACCTCATATTTACCACTATCTATATGTTTCTTAGTTACGGTTGATCTTATATAGTGTGGTGCAGATCAAAAGAGGAGCAGACTATGTACAACGTGGATTCGGTGCAAAGAATTTTGGAATATTATTTGATGAATGAACCGCAACAACTACAGAATCACGGTAATACAAACATTAGCAAGCTTTTGGATAATTACCTTGCTGAAATAGCTGGAGATCCAAATCTTTCTGCTACCAAGTTTCAAGTGATTTCTGAATCATTACCAGATACGGCTCGTCCATGTGATGATGGACTCTATCGAGCAATTGATATATATCTCAAGGTCATATGCTAACTTCCAGATCGAGTTGTATAAAAATTTTGAGCAGTTATATATTTGATCCTTCTGAAGATGTGAACTCACTTTTATAGCTTTATTCCTAAAGCCAGGCACATCCTGATCTATCAGAACATGACCGAAGAAGATTATGTAGAGTCATGGACTGTCGAAAGCTCTCAGTTGATGCATGCTCACATGCTGCACAAAACGATAGATTGCCTTTAAGAACAGTTATGCAGGTAACATTCATCGCTTATTTTTACTTTATAATTGCAAGGTTTAAACAAGAAACTCTTAACAAAAAATGGACAGGTATTGTTTGCGGAGCAAGTGAAGCTAAGGGCAACAATGCAGATAAATCAGCAAACAGTGAATGCCGATAGCTCAGATCAAGTAGATACTTGTTCATCTCCAAAAGAAGAAATCAAAATGCTCAAACAAGACCTGGAAAAAATGGCTGTTTTGATCGAGGACTTGCAAAGCGACTACAAAAATTTACAACAAGATTGTGAAAATATGGGAAGAAAGCAGAATGCTCTATCAAGTTGGATTCTAGGATGGAATAAGTTAAAGAAATCTACATTGTTTAATGTGAAATCGGATTCAAATCATGAAAATAGAGAGGTGAAAGAGAAGGAAAAAAGAATGAGCTCTATGCTCAGATTGAAAAGAAGGCAATCATTACAATGAAGTTCTCAAACAAATACATGTTGAAGCAACATTTTTAAAAGAATATGTGAGAATAGTCTTTGATAATTTGTATGTCCAAGTTAAGCTTGTGAGCAATATAATTAACTTATGTTTAAGCATGATTAAGGATCATTTGTATCAACTTTTGCAATAAAATTAGTACTAGTATTTGTAAATAATGAACATAGCTATATAAGGATTATGTAGAAAGTTTCTTCTTCCTAAACTAGTTATAATACCCGTGCACGCACGGGGTTTTTTCAGAAAAAATTAATTATATAGTATTATCATTTAAAAACAGAAAATCGTATGTATATTTTAAAAAGTTAGAGCATCAACATGTGCGAAAGTAAGAAAAATAGCAGAAATTGTAAATATAACTATGGTCAAAGTAAGAAAAATAGTTAACAGAAAATCTTATGTATATTTGAAGATACTTGTATTGGATTCTTGAGCGCGTCTCCTTATATTGTTATTGGGTCAAAGGTTCTTTGATCACATGGGTTTACACATAAATCAAATTTATTAAAAAAATTTTGTTTACTATATGGATATATAAGAATTTACCCATGCAAATTTTGATATAAGTACAACTAATAAGTATTCACGAGTTTTTCATTATGTATTAACATCAATTAATATTTTGTAAAAATTTTATTAGATGAAAATTTTAACTTTGTTTTGCGGACATAAATGTTAATGTTGAGGTTGATGTTGTTGTTTAACTTTAACTATTGATATCATGCTATACAAAATGTGCGAGTTTAGTAGCACATAATGAGCGTTGATGAAGTTAAAATATACTCCGTAAAGTTTTTTAAAAATGTTTTTCCGGATATCCGTATATAAACTTTAAATAATAATTACATGAGTCGTTATAAGTATAATCACGTATATTTATTTTCATATCACAATAACTCGTACTTACCATTTGATATTTATATTAACTTTAATAATAATTTAATTGTATTTAATATTAAAACCCGTGTACGTATAGATTAAAATTTTAAATAGGATAACATGAGTTCTTATTTATATTTAATGTATATAGTAAAAAGATATTTTAATATATGAAAGTTTAAAACTAATATTTATTAAAAAAGTATTTAACGTATATTAAAACTAATTCGTACATTTATAAAATTTTGTAAGTTTAATGGATGGAAGTCTCAAACGAAAACTAATACTCATAAACAAAGTTTATATTATAAAGTGTAGGAGGTATAAAGTGTAAAAAAAATGAAGATTTACAATTTTACACTTAACTCCATATAATATATTTAAAATTCAACCACTAATGTTTATTAATTACATCCTCTTTTTTTAAGTTTTTATTTTCATAAATTTGCCACCTATATTTTTATGTATTTTTTTCCTCAATCAAATTCTCCACCAAATTTATATAAAGTTTGACCAAAATCAATTCATTTTTTACTTTTTATTGGCCAATCATATTGTTCAATTTCGCCTATGTGTCAAAATCGAGCTTTCCTAATGGTCCAGTTTTTTTTTCCACTAAGATTGTTTTTTTCAGAAAATTTAATTATATAGTATTATCGTTTAAAAACAAAAAATCTTATGTATATTTTAAAAAGTTAGAACATCAACATGTGCGAAAGTAAGAAAAATAGTTAGCAGAAATTGTAAATATAACTGTGGCATCGACCTTGTATTAGATTCTTGAGCGTGTCTCCTTATAATGTTATTGGGCCAAAGATTCTTTGATCACATGGGTTTACACATAAATCAAATTTATTTTAAATTTTTTGTTTACTATATGGATATATAAGAATTTACCCGTGAAAATTATGATATAAGTACAACTAATAAGTATGCATAGTTTTTATTATATATTAATATCAATTAATATTTTGTAAAAATTTTATTGGATGAAAGATTTAACTTTGTTTATCCGACATAGATGTTAATGTTGAGGTTGATGTTGTTGTTTAACTTTAACTATTGATATCATGTTGTACAAAACGTGCGAGTTTAGTAGCACATAATGAGCGTTGATGAAGCTTTTTAAAAATGTTTTTCCGGATATCCGTATATAAACTTTAAATAATAATTACATGAGTCGTTATAAGTACAATCGCGTATATTTATTTTCATATCACAGTAACTCGTACTTATCATTAATATTTATATTACTGTTAAGAATAATTTAACTGTATTTAATATTCAAACCCGTGTACGTATAGATTAAACTTTTAAATAGGATAACATGAGTTCTTATTTATATTTAATGTACATAGTAAAAAGATATTTTAATAGATGAAAGTTTAAAACTAATATTTATTTTAAAAGTGTTTAACGTATATTAAAAGTAATTTGTACATTTATAAAATTTTGTAAGTTTAATGGATGGAAGTCTCAAACCAATATTAATACTCATGTAATTGTAAACAAAGTTCATATTATAAAGTGTAGGGGGTATAAAGTACTGTAAGGGGTTATTTGTTTATTATCTAAAGTTATCAAAAAAACACGGAGATTTATAATTTTACACTTAACTCCATATAATATACTAGCTTTAAGACCCGCCCGATGGGCGGGCTAGCTTAATGAAATCATTTTAATGAATATTATAAGAGTATTTATATTTGATTATGTCATAACAAACAAAAAAAACATGAAAAAGTATAAAATGAGTTGTACCAATAAATAAAAAAGAAAAATTGTATTAAAGGAATAAGAAAATATTGAATGAATACTAAAAAATATGTCTAAAGCTTATGCAACACTTCCCAGAGAACGTTAGTGGCTTCATCGGTGTTGTTTCCATCTATGTTATAACAAAGTCTCAATACGTAACATATTCTTGTTTCTTTGATAACTCTCAAAAACTTCACAACTTTTACAGTTTGTATGGATTCTTGCACAACCTGGTTCTATATTAAAACATATCCAATGAATAATTATTATGATGACAAACATCTATTAAAGTACCTACTTNAGAAAGACAGACCAGATTCTTTCTTAAAACTGTAATAACATAAATTTTCCACAAACTTTCAATCATATCGGATCAAATGTAAAATTCCTTGATCATGCAGCTAAGGCAAGTGGTTGCGAAAATAAAATCAAGAAAACAGATAGTTTCTGGTATAGAGGACAATTAGAGTATAAGTCATTTTAAGGTTATAGAATATCAAACATATGCTTGGTTTCCGCCACGTGTTATAGCAAACACCACAAATGTAGCATATCTCCATGAAGTAGGATGATATAGAAACTATTTAATTTTTTTTACTCACCTGTCTAAAATCCTTCTCCATGAAGTAGTTGATTGAATAAGCCATTTTAAGGTTATAGAATATCAAACATATGCTTGGTTTCCGCCATGTGTTGTAGCAAACACCACAAATGTAGCATATCTCCATGAAGTACGATGATATAGAAACTATATAAATTTTTTTTACTCAGCTGTCTAAAATCTTTCTCCATGAAGTAGTTGATTGAACATACAACATACACCTCAACTAATGCGCAAAAAACTGCTTTTGTTAAAGAACCTGAAACATATGAACAATTGTAGGTTTATATGTTCAATCTCTACAAAAGGCCTTTGGCCAAGAGGTATGTGAGTGGCCCAATAACCAAGAGGTTGTGAGTTCAATTCCCATTAGAGACATGTGATTTTATTTGAGACTGATGGGCTTATATAAACTTATTATGTGATAAGCTTATATAAGCCCATAGGTCTTAAAATAAGCCATAAAATTTAGCCTTATATAAGCCGAAATCAAATAAGCCCACAAGTGCCAACAAACAAGATTAAACAAACACACTCAAACATTAGACAAAAAGTGTTTCGTGTCAATCAAATTTTACTCGACTGAAGTCAGAAAGATATCTTTTTGTGTCTCTCATATTTGTGCTAATATCGACTATAACAGTTCATAAGCATCATAAGCAAATCAAGCAATATCTTAACAATGCGTACACTCTAAAATCAAGAGAAAGATGAATAAGATACAATTTCAAAACATTGGCAACATCTGCCTGAAATGACATCTACTTTAAGTTCAGGTTATCCTTTGATTGAAAAATGACTATGTATTAGACAGGTAGAGAAAAGTCACAATTACTATTAAGCGAACTAAATTAACTTAAGAGATGTTATAAATTTTAATATAAGTTTTTAGGAGTGGGCTGCGTTTCATTATAACATCCTTGTTCAAAGATTGGTTAGAACTATAACCAGTCATACTATGCCATTATCGAATTAATTAATCATTGAAATAGCTTATTTCTTCGACTGACTTGGTGCTAGACTTGAACATTATATAATTCCATTATTGTCACTAAATTGGTAGTATATGATTCCATTTATTTCCTCACTTTTGCTATTTTCCAATCTGTGATCTTCGATAATTTAGTCTTTATGACTATTTGAGCTAACATGAAAAGTAACAACTTATTTATCAAATTAGAAACCTAATAGCATACACATAGACAAACAAACTACTCTTAAATATTATGAATTTTGTATTACACAGAAAAAATGACATTTACCTATTGAGCGATCTATCCGTATGTCCCTCTTTTTGTTGTACTTGAATATGAGACTTCACTCTTGCAACACAAAAATCAGCTTCCTTAACTACCTGAAAAATAGTTTAATATAAGATTCAAGTCAGCGTTATGGTAAAGAATACAAAATTCATATTAACCATGTGAGTTTCAAAGGTATTTTTCCAAATCTCATATAGATATTATACCAAACACCTCCAACCCACAACATTTTGTGGTATTATGGTTATTTTCTCATATAGTGATCCAAATGAGGCATACCTGTTACAGTTAAGGTTAACATTGAGCTAACAAAGAACATTAAGGATTTAGCATTCATACTATTCGAGTAGAAACACACACAAAATATCACCATTCCAAATTATTGTCTACAAAAAGAAAGTGTATATTGAAGACTAATGTTTTTTTCTTGACTTATATCAGAAAACTAACACTTAGTCATGGCATTTGATTAGTCAGTTCAATTAAAAAAGGAATGGGTTAAATGGATAAATTTAACTTGTTACCCCACTCGCCCCATTTTGCTGATACAAAAAGTAAAAAACATTACTAAGGTTAAAGTTCATTTTGCCAACTCTACTAACACTTACATACAAGAGGAATGAGAGGCTAAGCTTATCGCAAAGGTGAAATCTCGTAGAATATCTAAGTCCAGATTCTCAAGGCCAGTTGTTCCAACACTTGTGTCGATAGCATTTCCCACAACATTGTTAGTATTTACATTGAATTAAAGATTCCTTTGGTCAATGAGTGAGTTATAAAGTGTATCCCAATCAATGTCTTGTGAATTGGAACTGGAAGGTTTGTATGTTTGCTTAACCTGAGAAGTAGAACTGGAAGGTTTGTATTTTTTGCTCAAAGCACTATGATTCCTAACCTAGCATAGAAAAAACATTAGTCACTATCGATAGTGCTCTTGATAATATATGTGCAACTACATCTCTTTTCTTACATCACATAGCAAAAATATCTAGCTATCAGTATTGAGAGATTGAAGAAATGATTCACTAACTCAAAGATTGTTCAAGCTTTCCTCATGATCAGCTTATGTATATAAATTAATTTATAGAAGCATGTGTACCAAGATAAAATAGTACTAACCAATTAACTTTGGACGGAGTTTATATGCTTTGGCACAACTCCAGTGTTCTTGTTGTCTCTTGATGCATTTCGAGCCAATTCACGAACTTGCATATCTAAAACATAAACATCAAATGAACAATCAATCTAGAAATACAACATCTAATTGATTCTAAATCAAACAAAATGAAAAATGTATCTCATAATCATAATTCCCCCTAAAGTGTAATCAAATGATGATTGTGATTCTTGAAGTTAACCTAGAATAACATTACACTACTAAAATTGATAATAGTATATAAAATTCATCTTATTAAATTAACCCATAGAAACTAATTAACATGAATTTAATTATATTAATTTCACCTAACATGAATTTTGATATAAATAAGAACTGAACCCTTGGAAATCAATACCTTCGCGGCTATGTATTCCAACACGATGGCGGGCGAGATACACTGGAGTTTAGGCTATTTACCGGCTTTGGTACTTCACTGCATGCACCTGCTATTTAGGTTTGCATAATCAGACTATGAGTGTTGAGGTTCTTGAGATATTATTAAAGTACGCTTAGTAATAGAACTAAATAATTTCTCTCATGATGTAATCCTACCTGCTATTTACGTATTTGTAAGATGATCTGATGAAGTCTTCCACGCGTTACCCTGCACATAAAGCACAATCATTAATATTTCAAAATTAATTAGGACTAAATACAACACCAAGGCATTACATAAATATACAAAATAATGCAAGATTCAAAAGATAAGAAATTAAATGTTTAGATAAGTAGCATTGCTTTTTGATCTGCTAAAACCTCTGACATTGATGATTTGTAAAATTTCAAATCATAAACGATTTTTTTTAATCCTAATCCAAAAGACTTAGTTCTCAGCTTATGTAATTTAATCCTTATTGGATACCTTCAAGTATATTATGTTAATGAATATAAACATGAAGCAGAACACCTATGTTGATAGCAATAGCTCATGAAATTGAACTTCAGCTCACTCGATACCACACTTCACCTATGACATTGAAGACAAACCATTAGGAACCTGCATACGCATACCCGACCCCCTTCATAATTAGTTCTTAATGGTTAACTTTGAATATCATTTTGTCTTGAACACAATTGTTAATATGTACCAAATTACAGTTGGCAAATCTGAATTTTAAAAGCATAAAAAAGAGTAGCAAACCATGAATTAAGAGTTGCTCACTTAAAGTCATCGTTATTGACCATTCTTTTCTTCATGTTGAAAGGAGTTGGGACTTCCTCGTAGACCTTCAACCCAGCAAGTTAATTTGCTCCAGCATAATAATCATGAAATCATTCTGTAATTTCGGATAAAACAAATTTCTTTCGCTTATATGCTTAATTTCAGATACAATAATCTATCCAGTAAAATAACCAGTTATGACCTACTTTTAACAAAGTACTTATGTGAGCAGAAAGCATAATTACTTTTTACCTTCATATCTAACTCAAAACACTCTTAAATTACATATAACAGACAATGATAATAATGGGACAAGACAATAGCCATTACCTGCTCTGTGAATACTGAAGACCAAATCTTCTCTTAAGAATAATTCAATTTCTTCAATATATGAATCTAGATCAATTTACAAAGTTTCCTTCAAAGAGACATAAACTTCAAGGATATAAGAAAAGGGAGAGGACCATTATACCTTCCATAGTTTTTTCTCTCTTAGGAAGCATAAAATCAAACACTTGTTAGGCACTTCATCAAACACCTTTTCAATAAGACATGATAACGAAAATTAATCATTACCTAAGTAAATTAACATTATAAAAATACACTTTTTTCCAGTAGTTATAAATTTTACAAAGAACTCGACAAAATTAATCATGTCCATTCAATAGCATTCCTCAAATCTTAACTTGAAAACAGTGATACACAATGGATAAAAAGATGATATTTGCACTCTTTGATTGACAACCTCGTCATCATCATCGACTTCTAATAACACTACATATTTATATAGGTTACAACTACCACAAATGAAAACATATTAACACAATCAACATTCTAATAACTAATTGCAGAAAATTCTTACTGGTGAAGATGAGCTTTCTACTACAATTCGACTGTCGAATCACACCGACTTTGTTTCGCCTTTTGCCCTACACGAACACAAGATTCACAATATAGTTGATAAATTATCAATTCATAGATGTATTAAGGATTTTTCTGAAAAAAACAATTGATCTACAATTGCATACAGAACTAATCCCTAATTCCTTATAAATTAAAAGTGTCGGCTAACCTAATTCATTGAATTGAATCAAAAGTTGAAAATAACAATTACCTTAGAAAAATTAAGAGTGGAGAGACATGATTTTGAATTGGTTTTTGAATTGTGGCTAGAAATCCGAAATTTCTGAATTAAAGTATGATATGTTTCCTATTTTAGCTTCCTTGTTTTTCTCTGGAATTGTTACAAAAAAATTTTGAAAACTTTCTAATAGTAGATGTATTACACGTGTCATTTTTTTAGGATTTTGGGATGAATTTATGCCTCTAAAAATAGCAATCACACTTGTGTTTTATATAGGTTGGGATTGAAAATTCAACCACTAATGTTTTATAATTACCTCCTCTTTTTTTAAGTTTTTATTTTCTTAAATTTGACACTTATATTTTTATGTGTTTTTTTCCTCAATCAAATTTTCCACAAAATTTATTAAAGTTTGACCAAAATCAATTCAATTTTGACTTTTTATTGGCCAATCATATTGCTCGATTTCGCATATGTGTCAAAATCGAGCATTCCTATTGGTCCAATTTTTTTTCCACTAAGATTGTTTTGTCAAAAAAACTCTGAAATGATGTAATTCCTTCATTATATAAAAGATGGTAACGAGTATGCGACGAGTGTTACCAATAAAACGACTTTAAACAAAGTTTCCCAAAAAAAATTGAAACTTTTCACAACAAAAAGACAAAAAATCATAAAAAACTGCTGTAAAAAAGTTTATAAAATACGTAGTAATTATTCACCAACTTTGTCCTCAGTTTTTTTTTTTTTTTTTTTTTTTTTTTTTTTTTTTTTTTTTTTATTTTTTTTTTTTTTTTTTTTTATTTTTATTTTTTTTTTTTATTTTTTTTTCCTTTATTTTTTTTTTTTTTTTTTTTTTTTTTTTTTTTTTTTTTTTTTTTTTTTATTTTTTTTTTTTTTTTTTTTTTTTTTTTTTTTTTTTTTTTTTTTTTTTTTTCTTTCTCTCATCATTTTAGCCAGTTTTGACTAAAACATAGGCCAATCTGGACTCCTATCGGCTAATCATGAGCCTATTGGTCTAGTTGAGTTTAACTTAAAAATACTTTTTACTCAAATGCTTTCAGTTGTTAAGTTCTATTTTCATTATTTGTAAAAGATTTTAATGCATAAAAAGTATAACCTTAAAAATGATATATTTCTCCTATAAAAAAAAAATAGCTTAAATTTCTTTTCTCACATAAAAAGTCTTTTTTACTTTCTACAAAAAGTTTGTGTGTTCAAATCTCCTTAAAACATATCTGAGATAATATTTGTGAAATAGGTGGTATATATCGAAAAAAAAAAGCCTTTAAGAAATCTTTTAGAATTTTGTAAAAACATATTAAATTTTGCATCTTTATAAAATAAATAAATAAATAAATAAATAAATAAACCCCTCCAACATACAAGTGTACATAAGTACAATAAATATCATCGAAGTGATCTGAAGACATTATTGTTTTTTTACAATCAGAATCCAATGGAAGGAAGTGGAAGCAACAAACTGTTGATTGTGTTTCTTTACACACTATTCATCTTACCTTTAATCCATGCAACAGATTTCAAATACTGCAGTGAGCTTCTTTTTACTTTTTATCTCAACCTTTTCTTTATACATTTCTCGTATTTATGTTAAAAGTATTATTATTATTTTGCAATTTTAAACGTACGTACCCGGGAGGGCGACGCTTTGACCAAATGTACGCGGCCTAACCGGGGTATTTTGTGACAGTTTTCGACCCTTTTCGTGAACAAAAAAAAAAATAATAATAAGTGTATCTAGTAAGTTTTGAACATAAGGGTGTCTGACAACTAGACTTGTAGCGACCCCGCAAATGTGTACCTAGTGAGATTTGAACCTTAGACGTCTTGCGAGGATATTAGTGTGTCTAACTACGAGGCCACCTTGTTGATGGTTATAATATACTACTTGTTGATTGTGATTTATATATGTTACATTGTGATTAGGATTTTGGGTTTTCTTTATAAAAAATAAGAATTCGATTATTTATGTGTATAGTATATTAACTTGAAACTGCTATCTGAAGCTACTTTTTGTAAAAATTAGCGAAAAAGACGTTTTAGGAATTATGATCACATATTTTGAATTGCATCTGTGTTTTAAATTAAGCTGCTCATTCTGAAGTGCTGATTTTGGACTCAAACAAGCTTTTTTTATCCAAACACTCAAAATCGTTTATATGCCATTCTGCTTATGAAGGCAATCCCGAATATTCTGTTAGAGTGTGTTTAAGGTTATTTGGTGAGTTTTTCAGCTTATTATTGTGTTTGGATGAAGCCAAACATTTAAGCTGGTTTTTACGACTTCTTTGAAATGTCTTATAGGTTATCCAAACACTATCTCCTCCTGCATTCTGTTTTAAAACTGTTCCAAGCTACTATGCTGTTTTTACAAATAAGCACAAGGTACTTAAACAAGATTTCAAAAACACCCCAATTAAAGAATCTCAAATGTCTACTAATTGTTCTTCAGCTTATTGCATTTTGATACAACAAAGAGCAGTTTTGAGGGTATTTGGGATTGCTTATCCAGAGTTTCATCTGATTATCAGAGGGAAATAAGTTGTTTCAAATGAGCAAGTTGTAATCGCGTATGTAAAACTTATTATTTCTAAAGGCAATAGAAAATAAGCAGTTCTAATAGCCAATTCTTGTTTTGGAGGTTGAAAAGTAATTTTGAGGTGGAATGAAGTTTAAAGTTCCAATATGTGTTCGAATATGTGATATATTATTATCAGTCTGGTTGTAACTTTTACGAACCACAAATATGGTGCAAAATGTGATAACATGTATATGATTGTGCATATCTGAAAAAAAGGTGCAAATGTACATATTTGCTGTTAGTTATTTGTGAATTGCATTAGCTTAAGTGTGCATTTCTTGTTGGTTTGGACCGTCACACCATATTTGTAGCTCTTACATGATCCTGCCTCTTAGATATGATTGACCCCAAAATATCATTAAAACGAACCAAACGGATCACTGATAACCTTCCTTTTTTTTTTTTTTTTTTNTTGGCCAACTAACCCATGGGCGTAAGCCCATCAGCACAAAGACTCAAACCGCTTAAAGCCATCTATGTAAATTATCTTAGTACTAAAAGAGTGATGTTGATTACATTGTTTATTGTTTCCTAAAAGTTATAGATCTTAGGGTTCCTATAACTGTCTTCTAGAATGCTAGTCTTATATATTGAGTAGTAAACATTGATACATATGCAGATAAAAAGAAAGAGTATGCTGTCCAGGTCAGTGAGGTCGTGATCAGTCCTGACCCAATAAAAAAAGGCCAAGAGACCTCCTTCACTATATCTGCAGTCACTGGTAAGTTTGTTTTGTTGCAGTTAGCAAATGGAGGTTTGCTTTAATTTGTATGCTGAAACTGCACATGATTTTGCATGTTTTGATAGTTATATCGTTTCTGAGTTCAAATTAAGAGATTTAACCAGACATCGAGTATAGCTAGAGCTGATTATAATCATTTGGTGATAAGATATATAGTCTTATTTAGTAGAATAACAGTTTTAGCCTCTTCATGCAAAATAATCAGTCCATTACATACAATGACAAAAACATGAAAGTTTGTTACATTTTCGTGCAATTTTGCCTAATTCTAGTTAGGCGTAATGTCGGAAACTTAAACTATTGTACCTATTCTTTTTTCAAAAGTGGGTACTTATATGGGACTTAACAAAACAGTAAGTTGGGCAATAGTTTTGGACGGAGGATGCTACCAGCACAATAACATTCATTTTTTCTTGGCATGCAGATAAACCGTTATCAGAAGGGAAAGTTGTGATTGGTGTTGCTTACTTTGGATGGAGTGTCTATAGCGAGACCGGCGACCTCTGCACTAGTTTATCCTGCCCTGTTCCTGCCGGTGACTTCACGATCTCCTACTCTCAATTCTTACCTACAATAGCTCCCCCTGTAAGTAGTTTTGCTCCTTGTCTCACATATCGCCCATTCGTTCTATTTTGATATTAACTGTCGACTTTTAGTCTAAATGTCTTGGCCTCCAATAATGACAAGATAAGGGAGTCTTGTATATCTTAATCTAGAGCATGAATAAGTTGTAATTGTAAGAATAGGCAAATGGGTAATTACAAGACATGATTTTTGAGCTTACTTTGTGCTCGTTAGTAGAGGTGGATAAATGAATGGGTCTGGCTTGGTGTGTGACGAGTCAGAAACAGGCCACACTGACCTGCAAACATAATTACAACTGCATTATATCAGTAAACATATAAAGTTTTTAATAACCAATCTTAGAGTTCTAATGCATTTAAAATACTATTTTGATTCTCTCAGACCCATTTCCCTTTTTAGCTAAAAAGTTATCTATTTTGACCCTTGGATGGTAAACTTTTAGATGACTTGTGGAAGTGTTCTACATGTATGTGTTCCTATTGTGCTACGGAACTGATGTTTGGTTTGATGATATATAGGGTTCATACACACTTACATTAAAGATACAAAATGGTAACAAAAGCGAGCTCACCTGCATCAAGTTTGATTTCAGCATTGGCTTCTTTGGATTTCAGGTGGGTCTAGTTGACAAATAAGTTGGTCATATTTTATGTAAATCATCATGTACATTGTGCTTATGATGAGTGATGATGACTTGCTATCTGCCGGTTCTTGTTATACAGTGTGTCAAATGGTTTTGAGTGTAATTATTCGATGAAGACTGAAAGATATTATTAGATCATGTATATTTTCCAAGTGTAAAATGGTTTTTCTTAAGGTTAAACGAAGTCGGGTATAATTTAAGGCTGAACTTCCTGTGGAATAGACGGAAATATGATCTGATAAGTTTATCGGATAATTGGAGAGCGACAAACACATTGTACCTTTACGTCCCAATTTAGTTCCATCTTTTAACCTTTTGACTATATTGTACCTAATCAATCAATCAATCAATCATGACTTAGTTCGATTCACTTGCATACGTCTTAATCGAAATCCTAGAGACTAGCGCTGTTAATGAACTTAAAACGCCAACATGCGCGTAACGCTAAATTAGATGCATACAAAACGCGATAGAAACGACTTCGAAGAATCAAATAGGAGGTTGTTTGGGATTTTTCATATACAAAAGTGAAGAATCTTTCCACATGCACAAGCTTTTAGGACTTTACAGCTAACTTATCTTCATATACATCAAAATCATAATGTTCCCTTAAAACAATCATCACAAACCAAGAACCTTAGATACCATTTGCCTCAACATGTGAACTGTAATCAAAACAATTAAGATATGGTCATACGCAATCAACAATGCCTTTTCGAACTCAAAACTTTGAAGAATTTAGAAAGGACTGAACTTTTTTGAGCTAGAAACCAACTTACTACTTTAGAAAGGACTCGGAACTCAAAAGTTAAAGATCGTTTTAAGAACTCAAGCGTATTCTCTATTTCAGGTGGACGTTTAACATACAAGTGCAATCTTACATGGTACAAGCCGTTACGGCATCAACGCACATTCCATACAATGGATAGGAGAAAAAGACAGTCATATTAAACATCAGAAGTTAGACTTATACACAGTTAACCTTTTACATTCCTTCCCACAAAAACAAGGGAAAAGTCGCCCCATTTACATTTACCTCTATAAACATATGAGAAAATCAAGAATTATTTCAGTGACCTTCCCACTTCACAATGTCGATAACTACATTAGGATTAGAAAGTTCAAAACTTGAGACCTACAATGCTGATGCAGCAACACCATCCACAACAGTAGGTGGTGACCGTGTGTAGTGAAATTCAATCTGCAGCCTCTGAAGAAGCGGAGTCGAAGAAGAAACCAAACCTTTCTTGATATCGGCTTGCAGTTCTCTTATAGGAATAGCAGCCAAGAAATTCTTAATATACTCCTTGCAAGATTCTTTCCCATTGCAAAAAATCTCATTTTCTTCCATTGACTTTTCTGTTGACTTCTCCATTTCAGATGACTTTTCTGTCGAACCTTCAGTGGGGGGTATTTTGAAAATTGTGGAAGCTCGATCAAATTTCAAGATATAAGCTTGGTTACACCCTTCAAAGAGTCGTTCGCCTAAAGTGTCGATTATATAATAAGCATCTGAGTCAACTTTCAACACGAAGAAATGATCATTCCAACTCACAATATAAACTCGAGGTTCATTATCACTACAGGCCTCCAATTCACGGCTCATCTCATCCCACATGTTATCAAACGACATTGCTCCATTCAAAAAGTCAAAACTACCCTCGTTGACTTCATCCGGACGAAAAAAACTTACAAATGATTTTCCTGGGATTACAGATAAAGGTCGTAGATTGGCTTCTAGTACCGTTTCAAGGTCAAAATGTTTGTCAGGAAATCGTGCCATGTAAGTTTCGTTATCACAAAGTCTCCTCCACTCTGCTGAACCTTCTCTAATTAATGAATCAAGTTGCGACTTTATTGGCATAAAATGACGGTTGTTTTGGAACCAATCAGCAATTACCGCCACAAGGGCAGTGCAGGCACTCTCTCCTGCTGCTTGTTCACTCCTTTGATCAATGGAAGCAAAGAATACTTGTGTTTGAAGCTTCATGCTTCCATCACGGCTTATTATGTCTCTCTGTTCCCAGTTCCCGACTGCAAAACTGTCGTCCCCAAACTCAGATACTAAATGTCGGACATTGGATTTATGATACTGCAATCAGTAAATGTCTTGTATTAGCATTTGACGTTATTCTATATCTAGTAAACTATATTTTCACCCAAAAATAGATAACGAAATCACCTGTATTCATATATTCTATCTGCAATAATGAGATCTATATCCAAAAAAAGTTATAACTGAAAAAATAACAACGGGGTCTTTAATAGTGTGTTTTAAAAGTGACTGTGAACTTCAGTAATCAGAATCAAGATTCAAATGGGACTTGATCCCACAACCACTTGGTTAAAGAGCATCTACATCTTTAAGGATACCGCTAGGCCAAAGGCCCATTGGTAATATGTAACTACAACAACAAAAACAATACCTAATCCCGTCTAAGCGAGGTATGGGGGAGATGAAATGTAGACAGATGATACCCCTACCCTACGGAAAACCCGAGAGTAGGGAGACTGCTTCCATGGAGACCTCCGGCAAGTGAGAGTGTGCAGATGAAGAATGTGCTCAAATATATGTGAACGTGTGATTGTGTAAAAATGCCTGAATAGGGAAACTATATAAGCACATAGCAGATACCACATAGCAAGCATATAACGCATAGCAAAGCATACAAGGCGAGCGACATGTACCAAGAAACTTAGAAAAACATGACATATTAGCATACACCTCATGAAAGCATACATATAAATATATAATACAATGAACACATATAGAAGAGAACGGAAACATGAGCATATGAGCCTATACGCATACTAGCATCGGGGGCATCGAAGCAAAAACGCTTGCAAGGGAAATTGGGAATATGTAATTGATTAACCAAAAGTTTTGTTGTAGCTAGTATGAAACTTATTATCCAAAAGTGGCGATAATAAGAGAGCAGAATACTTTATCCAAACATTAAAAACAAATATTACGATTACAAGTTGAATCAGCTACTATAATCAGTTTCAAAACGCAAATCTATACAGCCCCTACCATAGGCATTTCTTATCCAAAACTTTTGTGTGTGTGTGTGTGTGTGTAGAAGTGAAAGTATGATGGTTTAAAAAGTCAACTACTTACAAAAATTAGATCTAAATTTACAAATTAAGTGAGTGGTTTTACCTCAACAAGGGATTCATCCGAGCTGAGTTGGCGACGATCAAAGTCAATATCATCTCCACCTTCTTCACCATTATCTTTCTTTAACAATGGCTCGCCTTTTGGTTTTGGTGATTTAAAATCCAACTTCCTCTTTTTCCATGGTAAAATGCTACGTTTGGAATTCTGAATTACACTAGTTTCAGAAACCGGAGCAGTCGAATCATTTTCTGGAGAACAACCGTCATCAGATTTTTGATTACTATAATACAGATTATCCTCAAAAAGAGACCCTCCAGCCCAGTTTGCATAAGCTAACGAGCCATAACTAAATGATTTCCTAATAGCAACATTTTCCATGTTGCCTTCATTTGATTCATCATGCGAGTCAAAGTCAACAAAATTGGGATAGTCACCTTCGTCACTCCTACTTTCACTGATTTCATGATCATGATCATCCACACGGGAGGCTTTTTTACCTCGTTTAATTGAGACATATTCCTTCAAGTTTTTTACTTTTCTTAATTTGGATTTAAATGTTGAAGGCTCATCTTTCTCTTCTGATGAACTTTCTGATGTTTGACTTTGACTTTGTGCGGTTTCAGCTGGTTGAGCAGCTCTTATCTCCTTAAAGCTAAGTGATATCTGCACCATACACCTCAAATTAAACTTGTAATCTCGGGAGTGGAAATACGTAAAGTTGTTATAAGGTTGATGGGTAGATAGGTAAACTAGACTTGAACGGAAACATATTGCAAATTTCAAGAACCAAGGGAGTATTGCATTTTTCTTTATTTTTTTTTGCAAATTCAATGGGTCAACATTACAATTTTCATGGGAAAATGAGCTTTAGACAAAGAAATGAAGCAACACAAAATGACCTTAAATAAGCTTTAAGGAGACAAGAGCTTTAGACATACATGAAGAGAAGGGTGAGGCTCAGTTGCTCCGGATGAGACAATGAGAGGAATGTTGAGCTCGATTTCTTTTTCTTCAGCAGAAGAAGCAAATTCAGAAAGATTTAACGACGCCTTTCCAAATACAGGAACCTTATTCTTAGGGCCTGAATCTGATCCCTGAATCAAAGAAAAAATGATCCAATCTCTTAGTAAAAACATACTATAAATATTATACAAAAATAAACTTTTAACATCAAAATGTACCTTATTTAGGCAAATTAATACATTATCATTTGGTGAATCCCGTTTATATGATGCAAGCTAATCAATACGTGATTGTGAATAACTGGATACTACTCACAAAACTTATCAAGTACTCAAAATTTGACCTCTAAAGTCAAAGTGCAACTACCGAAATTCCATCTACCATATGATAACATAGAATATAATGGTTAATCGAATCAATTTTGAGCAAATTCTTCCACATCAATACTTTTACACCACAAAAGCAAGATTCCATAAGTTCCTAACTTTAGGTAGGAAAACAGCACACAAACAAATCATTAAAACTAAATTAATCTATGCATCTATATGGCATGACGACATAAACCACAAGACACGTACCAAAAAAGTTAGAAAATTACCTAAATTTGGTAGGACACATTAACATACTCAATATGATCTAATTCAAATTCAATCCAAAGTTCCAAACACATGAAAGAATATCCAAACTAATAATCACTTTGCCCAAAATTTAAAAGATCTTTTTATATTCAAAATTAGACAGCACTTTTTGGCCGGCAACTGAGACCAAGAATCGGAACGTGGTAACCAATTGGCAAAATTGAGCATCTTGATTAGCCAATTAAATTGCGTTCCACTAATTCTATAGGGCAAAGAGCAAATTCCGAAAAAAATTGTTTAACAAAAAATGCGTAAATAATGCCATGCTCGTTTTCTAGGCTTTCGGACCATAATCGTAAATAAGTAGTTTATTCAAAAAAAAAAAAAAAAAAAAAAAAAAAAAAAAAAAACCTTACATTGATATTGTAAACCAATCTCCCAAGGAACAACTATTTCCTTTATACCCAGGAAAAAGCACAAACATTACTAAACTCTTGATCACCCCACAAAACGACACCGTTTTCATCATCACCAATTTTCCCTAATCCTGTAACATCTCTCTTAATAGATCTCCTCAATGAACCCAAAGTAGCCTTCACCCCCTTCCACTTAATCTCCACAATAACCCCACCATAACCCTTCTCTGCATCCGCATGCACTGGATCACACCTCACAATTTCCATCTTCTTCACCACCAATTTCACTTCATATTTTTTTGTGAAAATTGGTGGCCATGGTCTCCATTTCATCATTTTCACCACCATTTATGGTCAAGATTGCAATTTTATAAAAATTTATGATATGGGTATTGCTTATTTTGGGTCAAAATTGAATCTTTATGCAAAATTAAGGATAAAGATTGGAACTTTATGGGATTTAAGGATATGGGTAGTGTTTTTTTAGGATCAAGATTGTGTTTTGTGAAAATTAAGGAAATGGGTAGTGTTTTTTTAGGATCAAGATTGTGTTTTATGAAAATTAAGGAAGTGGGTAGTGTTTTTTAAGGATCAAAAGTGGTTTTTTTTTGGTGAAAAATAAGGAAATAAGGATAGTGTTGTTGGTTATGTGATGTTAGAGTGTTAGATTTGACAGATTTATGAGAAAGATTGAATGTGATTTGTGTTTGTGTTTTTTAAAGAGAGTTTGATGAGTTTAAAGATGTTGTTGTGTTCCGCGTGGATGTATGTGTTAAGACAGCAGTGTAAAGTAAAGTTGGATAGAGAAAGAAAGAAAGAGTGTTTGTGGTATATTATATTGTTTTTGTTTTGTTTAGTGAGAAAAACATGTTATGTAAGGCCACATCTTGTTAAACTATTTAAAGAAAACGCGTAACATGAGACTGAATTCAGTTTTGTGGACTCAAAAAACTATCCTATACTGTGTTTTGAACTTATGAGTAAACACAACAAGGTTTATGAGCCTCACGGGGTGTTATATCGCCATAACACAACCCCTTCTACAACAGTCTTATCATAACTAAACACAATAAGGTTCTATAGGTCTCATCACTTCTTATTTTATTTTTTTTATTCAATTTTCCAAATAACATAAAATTCATTCATAAACTAAAATTCATTCATAAAAATAAAATTGCAATACGAAACTAAATTACAATACGAAAAAAAGGAAACAAACCACGATACGAAGGAAAAACACAACAAATTACGATACGAAATTTAAAACACAAATGACGATACGATATGAAAACACAAATCATCCAACGATTCTCATGAAGCTTTTATATTGATTTGTAATTGTCGATGAGATCTGTCTTCTCCTCCCAGACTTGCAACACTTGTTTCCTAAAGTTTTTCAAGGCGAAATGAAGACGCACATTTGTTTCATCAGTTCTTAATAGAGTTTGTAGACTGCCACAGCTCACGCAACCTTTCAACCTCTAGAGCACGATCATGCATCTGTAGCATAATACGAGTTATCTCACCTAGCAAATTGTTAATTAGCTTGAGTTCTTTTTCTTGTTCGTTGCGTTTTCGGCTAAGGATATCAGCTGGTTTGTTAGCCATAGTTTGTGTAAAAATGAGTGATACTTGAGAGAGTTTGATAAAAAGTTGTATGAGAAAACGAATGATGGTAAAGGGGTATTTATAGGGTAAAATAGTCGCTGACGCTATCAAATTCAAATATTGAAACTGCTACGAAAATTTAAATTCAAATTTTAAAGTTACAGTACGAATTAAAATTCAAATTCAAACTAAAAGTTACGATATTCAAATTCAAATTTAAACAAACCCTATCTTTTTCCCTATATATATCCACTAAATTTTCAACCAAGAAACACATCTCACACACAAAACTTCTTATCAAACTCTCTCAAGAATGTATCAAGAAAATAATTCCCCAGCTCGAAAAAACGGTTAATACTCCACCCTCAACATCTAACAATTCTCATGAACCGGTTGAGGAACCAGTTGACAATCTGTTTCTTACTGAGTAAATGGAATGACAACTTCTTCCGGATGAAGAAGCATTGAGAGAAATTGAAGAAGAAGAAGCAAGAGAAGAAGCAGCTCGTAAGGAGCGGGAAGCAAGGAAGAAGAAGCTCGTAAGGAACGCTGGTTTGATGAAGCGTATAAAGAGGATTTTGGGGACTTTTCTGCTTACGACGATGGTTATTACACAGATTAATCTATAGCTAAAGAACTTATGTATTTTATTTTTTTGTGTCGCAGTTTTATTTTCATTTAAATGTCGTACTCTGCTTTGCTTGTGTAATGAATAAAAGTTCGTATCTACTTTGGTTCTTCGTACACGAAAATAAACTTCCATTCATTTAAATAAATTAAACATTACAAACATTACAAGTTTTATAGTGTATGAATTATGTTTATTGAAAAAAAGGAAGTAAACTAAAATTATTCCACAAAAGGTGTAAACTAAAATCATTAAACGTTTGTAAAATGTTCACCTGCAAGTTTCAAGCCCTTCGTACAAGTTTTACCTTCTTCGTGCAGACGACAAGGTGGTGTTTGGCGAAGGACAACAAACCACCTCTATGTGGTGGCGAGCTGGTGGCTAGAAAGCCACATTGGAGTGGCGAGATGTGGCGAAGACCACACCTGATGCTTTTAGGGTGATATCCCTTAGACTAAACGGAGTGGTGCTCAACTCACCATTTGGTGAGTGAGTCACTCACGCCCCACCCAAAACACATAACAAAATCACGGCCAAAATGAGGTGGTTTGGTGAGTTACTGTGACAAATGGTATTTTTCATAAATTAATTTTATAATAAATTCCTATTTATTATATTTATTTTGAGTATTATATGCATTTTTGCATGTTTCTGTATGTTTCTGTATATTTCTGAATATTTTCGGGAGCTGTTATGCACACTGTAGCTTACAGTCATCACTGAAAGAGTCTATTTTTGTCAGTAAACACAAATTAATCCATTTCGGAAGTTTCGTAATTTACTGTGAGATTTCTCACATTTTTCTGAAAAACAACGCCGCACGCGAATCGACACCACAATACTTATGGTAAAAGTCAAGTAAATATATTTTTGAGTCAGTGATGGCATTTTATTACATTTCTAACAAAAAAATGAGTAAAAACTTTATTTTACGTATACGTGTCTAAAAACGTCAAACCGGGATATTTCGGTTACGTTTAAGCTTAAACCGACACACGATACACCTACGAGGAGCAAAAGAATATTTGAGCTTCTCCTTTGGATACCCCAACCGGCCACACCTAACCACACACAAATAAAACACATGCAATATACCCTAATAACCATTAAACACCTTATTATCCAAGATACATGCTTTTATCCAAATCTAATACCCATTAAACTCTTATCATTCTCATTTTAACTCACCAACTCAATTCTCATCTCTTCTTGTTCTCTCTAGCCGAATACACACACACACACACACACACACACACACACACACAATACATACATAATTTTTGAAGATCAAGTTAATTTGGGTATTGAATTCAAGAGTTTTTGTTATTTGGAAGGTGATTTGGGTAAAGTTTGAAGCATTTTGGGTCTCCTTGTTCCTCCTAGCCACGCACAAACACACCCTTTGTAAGGAATCATCAAAACTTTTCTAATCTTGTTTAATTCATGTTCTTGTGATGTTAAATGAGGTTACCAAGTGCTAAATGTAAATGTTGTTGGGTCAAAGTACTGATGCAAGCCAAAGTACTGCTCTATGAAAGTACTGCACAGATTTAAAGGTCGAAGTACTGCATTGACTAAAGATAAAGATCAAAGGACTGCTGATGTAAATTTAGTTACAAGGATGCTTAGAATAATCTAGAAGATAAACTATAATAGGAATTAGTATTCTTGTACGTAAAGTATTGTAAACCGACTTAGGGTTATCCTTGTGCCTATAAAAGGATCCCTAGGAGGTCAAAGTTTTGTTAGAGAGTTTTATAGAGTTTACGAATACGATTTAGAGAAGTTAGAGTTGTAATAGTCTGCATTCTATAAGCAGATTTAAAGTGTTAATATAATCAAAGTTTTGGTTAATTCTTCTTAGCTTTGTTAAGTAATTCCGCATACTTAATAGAGTAATTCAGTGTTTCATTGTTAGTAGATTAGGATTTATCCAAGGCTACTAAACCCTTAACAAGCTATATAATAGTTTGGTCAGAGTATATCGATCCAACAAGTGGTATCAGAGCTTGTGTGGAAACTCTGATTAAGAAGAAACCCTATACCTTAATCAACTCAACAAAGATGTCAACGTCCGAAACCCCTCAGATGACTTCCATCACTACAGTTCGCATTCCTNAAATCATGTTCTTGTGATGTTAAATGAGGTTACCAAGTGCTAAATGTAAATGTTTTGTTAAGTTGACAAATATATAAGGATATGTTTGCATACATGTAATTCGAACTACATTAAATGCTATGAGTTCATATGAATATTTCTTGCTTGTGTGGTAAATCTTGTTGCTTGTGGTACTAATTTGATGATACAAATGTGATTTATGCTAATTACGCGAGTTTAAGACGAAATATACACTTTTATACATATATACATAAATCGGCTCTAGTAAAAATTATGAAATTATTGGGGTTTTGAAAAACATAAAATTTTGGCTCAAGTGGTGAATTGGTGGAAGTTTGCTTGAAAGGTTATAATTAAGTATATATCGAATTTACCGTAACTAATTACACTTAATTAGTAAAAATACAATTTTTGGTGAAATAAAATATTTTTGGCCTAAAACAATTATTTTGGGTCGTATGGAATGAGATTTGACCATAGTTGACTTCTTGAGAATTAAAACTTAATTATAGGTGTTAATTACGTTTAATTATAAAAAGTTACGTAATTATAAGTACTAAAATTGATTTTGGGCCAAGTGGACATTTTGAGCCCAATAGGGGTGTTCGGTGAATAGTAGCCGAGCCCAACAAAAGTTTTCAAACTTTGACTTTTTGACCAAAAATTTTTATCGGATGTGTAAAAATTAATTTTGATATATAACAATATATATAACGTAACTTAAACCGGATTAAATGGTTTTGGGCTAATTTTTGGGCTAATAGGCCCAATAGTGAAATTTCGACCCACTAAACACTTCGGGTGACAAAAAAGAGTTTTTACATATATTTGAACTTACGACGGTTATTTTTGTATCCTAGAACGAATTATATCGATAACTATATAAATAGTGAATAATATATATTTTACGTACTAATTTTTGCAAATAAAGTAACAAATGGTTTAGTTGAGAAATTTGCAAAATTTGAGGAAAATGGAAACGTTGAATAAACGAACGGGTTATGCCCAAATTTCTAAAAACTATAACACTTAGAGTATTTTACAAAAATACTTACATTATATAGTTTTCTGAATACAAATGTATTTATTTTAAATTCTTAATACGGAGTAGTTAAATATATTAAAAATAATAAATGATATTTTTAATATAATATTTTCCTCATTAACTTATTGTTATAAGGATTTCTCAAGTATATTTAATTAATTATAAGCTTAATTAATTAAATACATAATTACTATTATTATACTTACTATATATATATATATATATATATATATATATATATATATATATATATATATATATATATATATATATATATATATATATATATATATATATATATATACTAACTTTCAAAGCCCGACCGATGGGTGGGCATGACTTATAATTATCGTTTTGAAAAAATAAGTTAACGAAATTAAGATATAAACGTACCAATTTTTTTATTAAATGCATCAAGAACGAAAAGAAATAAATGGTTATCGAATATGAGAGAAAAAAAGTTTCAAAGTGGTCCGCAAAAACAAAGTGTCGAAGCATAGCCCGTCCGATGGCAAGCAAGCCTTATAAATATTGTTAAAAAAGTTAAGTTAACAAAAAAAGCTATAGGTATAACCCACTGTGATGTTTCTACTCTGTGCATTCTGACACATTTGTTATTACGGAGTAATAAATTTATAAAAAAAACAAAAAATTAAAAGAGTAATTATATAATGATGGTCTTTTTTAAGTAATATAAGTTTTTGCTATACACGCTCTTCATACGAAATAAGAACAAAATATCACAACATTAAAATTATAACAAAATATCAAAGTATGTACCAGGAAGAATGATAATCAATAGTTGTTGAGGGCTATAAAAGAATTACCATGTTAGGTTTGACTTGTGGATTTCCCGCTTTCCTTTCCCTACCATGACATATCAATGATCGTGCAAAATACAAAGAGTAATCAATAAAAGTGGTACCTTTCTGAATTTAACGACTTTATTTTCCAATTATATTGTAGCCCTCGACCTTCTTTACTCCAAATGGCATGATACAATGCAACTAAACCAATCGGATGGGAATTAATGAGGAGATACTTTCGATCTACTAATGCATTTACTTTATATATAAATATCCAAACCCCAACCCGTTTTAACATGTCAAAATGCTCGTTGTTACCCCAACCATTTTGATCCGTTAATTAACACGTCCCTCTTGCAACTCTAAGTAATTAAGTTAATGAAAATAAGCTATAAACATACCAAAGAACAAAATGAATTAAACGTTTATCGAATGAGATAATAAAAGTTGTATATGTTATAATCAAACACCTTTTAAAAGAAAACAAAATAGATGTTCATCCCATGTAACAAATTAAAAGTTATATCACTTATAAACAACACCTCTTAAATGAAAACAATCTCTAAATCATTAGATTAATAAAATTTGCAAGTTTTTTCAAAATCAAATTACTAACAACTTTAATGACAATGATAACATATAAAACATACCATTGACATACTTTTCCAACTAAAAATTAAACCTTTGCAGTCACAAGTAAAATAAGAACAAACACGACTAAAAAATAATTCAGTAAAGGAGGTCGATGAGCCAGGAAGAGAAGGAAATAACTACAAAATTGCAAAGATGATGGTGCTGGTACAAACCCCACAAAAGGAAACAAATCGGGACACCATTAGGCACATTAGATAATAACTTTTACCCGTTAATCTCAACCCCTGCAAGGACATTAAATAACAAATTGCATCATTGAAATGACCATGAGCCTATCTTTATAAGGGATTGTGGAGTCGCGAGGCATATGAAAAAATAGATGAGCATTGAAATACAACAATGATGAAAGTAATGACACAACAAAAATTACCTCGCTAGCTGTGTCAAAGGCAAAACTTGTAGGAACCTCTTTTTCAAGTCGCCATCAATGATCTTGGTGCATCCAGTGAATCGAGTCTTTAGATTAACCCATATTATTAATCAAAGATTTCTACATGAAAGTTAGACCAGGAATGAGTTTCTACGTATGCAACTTTTACGACAATTCATCAAAATCGAAACCAAATGGTCTTCTGAGGTGCGTGTTGGTGTTATATCCATGTATAGAAATACCTGACTATCTAACCATGCACTGTTACGAAACATATCACTATTTTAAAAAAGTACACATGCGAGAATTGTATCTCCTATTTTGTCGAAGGCGTAGGCGTTTTGGACGTTTCTTTCCTAGGCAAACATTACTCTTAGATTATGTTCCAACTTAACAGTTACAATTATTTTGATTTGATATAGCGATATAATAACATTTAAACTCAAGACATAAACTCTTGTGGCTCTATCTATAAGTTAAATTTAACATACGCAGAATAACAAAATACGCATATGGAATATTCTGTACATTTAGTCTAAAACATAATCTGAAACATTTTAAAAATGTTACTCTTATAAAGTAGCGTGTGTTTTTTCCTCCAGTATATGGATAAACAAAATGATGCATGTAATCAAATCTATTAATTTTTTAACACAAAACCATTTGTGGTGCAAATATTTGAATATTTTTAAGACTGAAAAATGAAGATAAAAATGAAAAGAAAAAAGAAGAACCGTCAAATGACAATACGTGAAAAGGGAAAATCTATTACTTTTATTGAAGTGCTAACATTTATCTATGCAAAGTGACCAGATCGGATGAATCCCAATCCACTGAAGTATCAAGTATCATTTAACATCATAAAAATGTAGGCGGCAACGATTTAAAAAACATATAGGACATGAAACTTATTGATGATTGTGAACAACCGGTTCTTCACGACATTAAGATAATTATTTGATTTCGGCTTGAGAATATGTATACCTTTTAGTACGTAATATAATAGGAAAAATTAGCTTGTAGAATAAACAACCTGAAATCAAGAAGAGGATAGACCATCTTATTGTGTTCAAGTGCAATTCCATGAATCCAACGTAACTCCTTAGTTTAACTGTTGGTTGTTCAAACAAAAAAGGTAGATGTCACAAGCTGTAAATCTGTCCTACACCTACACAAAATGCAAACAACTTCTCAGGAGGTTGTAGGGAAATGAAATCAAGTGAAAATTATAATACAAGCTTACCTGGTACCAAGACGAATACGATGCAGTCCATCGTGAGTATTTTTAAGGTTTTTCAGATCGCAAACTTCAGGGGGCAAGGTTAACAACTTACTTTTATCCAGATATAGCTTCTTAAGAAGTGGCAATTTATCCAACTCAATG
The DNA here is from genome assembly GCA_014162995.1 of Artemisia annua. Classification (NCBI taxonomy): domain Eukaryota; kingdom Viridiplantae; phylum Streptophyta; class Magnoliopsida; order Asterales; family Asteraceae; genus Artemisia; species Artemisia annua. The sequence continues at coordinate 243,423 of LBNU01014376.1, read as the reverse complement.
GGAAACATTTGTTCATTGGTTCAGTAATTAGAAAAGGACTAACACACTGCAATAAATCTTACACAACAATACTCTTACGTTTGAGTTTTGACTTAGACCATCGCTACACTTTTAATACATATGTCTTTGTTTTACACATTACTTCTGTTCTGATGCAAAACACTTTAACCATGAAAATCTAAAAATTTTCCATTGTACCAACATCATAGCATTCGTGACTGTTGTTACATGTCCACACCATTAATTACATATGTATTCAAACATACAGAACCACAGAGATAATAGCACATGGTTCTATTTAGATTGAAGGACTATTCTTCGACTTTAATTAGTAGATCTCATGTAAGGCATAAAAGATACAGAGCCTATAAAATATACATTGCGTAGACCTTCAAAAATAAGACAACATAACACAAGGTGTGGAGATAGTGTTTTAATCTACTTTGGTTGCTCAAAGCCGTAATGTTCTCTTTTAATGATGTATAGGGCGTTTGGCAATGTTTAAATATACTATTACAATATATATTATAAGGGTATATAAGTATTGTTGTAGCATCGTTTGACGATAAAAAATGACTATTAAACCTATAGATAGTAACAATTGAACGTCGTGAATATAATCCTTCTTTTTTCATTGCAGCACCTAATACCCGTTCAGCATAAAATGGGTCAGAATGGGTAAATTCGACCAATTCTGGTTCAAGTTCCAATATTTTGTAGATGCGTAACAATTGTAGCTAATGAGATAATATAAAACTCATAGTGATTTACTTGGCATCTTTAGTTTTCAAGAACTAAAATTAACATGTACTGAACACAAGTTATCTTGCATAAATAAGAAGACAAAGTAGACCATGTTTTTGACTATACTATAAGTATGTATACTTTCTACTTTTTATAAACTGTTATCTCCTTAGTATGCCAAGGCAGCCAGGTACGGAATTCTAATTTCATATCTTTTAGTTTAACTTCTTATTTATTCCCAATTGGCGTGATGGTATGAGTCAATCTGTGCAATTCCAAGTCTCCTAGAAAACATTAATGTGTCAATCTATCAACGGTATCAATATAAATTTCATCTCTAATTCAACCCCCTTTATATACAACCATTAGTGGGTACTCGTCATCTATAAAGGACGTAATAAACACTTATATTAAGCCCGCCCATGATAAAACACATATCACACAAGTTACTTTGCTAAAAAAGCATTTTGAAAAAGATTACTCAGATACCCCTTAAATAAACATATAACTTACTTGTTTTGCAATCGGTAATTTGGATCAAATGCTATCAGCCTTCCCATGCGCCAAAAGGTTCCATTTGAGAAGTTCTCTCAAAATGACACATGTTTCTTTCTCTGCACACCTATCAAGTATATTCTTGCCTTGTCATTACAAACCTGAATAAGATTAAATCAACATTAAAAGAACATTAATACAAACAAAATCAAAAAAATTCTAAGATGTCATTTGAGTGATGTAGAAAATAGGGGAGGGGGTAAAAAGTTCCTGTTCCCAAAAAAAGAAAATTTTGCAGTTAAGCATACTATGGAAATGGCACTTAGTGATGGTGTTCCAAGAAATAAATATGTAAAAACGTATAAACATATGTGTACCTGTAGTGCAAGTAGCCTAGTTGGAGTAAGAATAAGTGTTCTTAGAAGACCTTTTGAAATAACTTTTGGATCCGCGATCCAAATGTCAAACTCCATCGACAATGGCTTTTGCAAATGCTTCAACTCCCATTGTTGGGACTATAGCTCCAATATCGTGCCAAAAGTAATTGGAAAGAATTGATCAGCTATCAAAACATCCCTTTGACCTATAACAACGAAATGAATCAGTAATTACTTAATTTTCTTGAATTAGGACTAACACTATTAGCTAGATTATTTCCTGTCTTGAAATTTGTTTGTATGAACCCAACGACTTTGATCTGAGATACTCGTAGAAACTGATTAACGCTGATTTACTTGCCTGCAAATCGACCCAAAGAAAAGAATATATAATTTGCATGCCTTTGCTCAGATCATTTTCATGCAGACAAAGCATGTATAGGTCGATAGAAGAAGATCCGTTACATTGTAGAAGAGACCATTTTGTGGCGGAAACAATTCGGCACTTGAGGCATTTATGATGATCTTTCCATATTAAACCTATTATTTGAGACCGCCTGCTTAAAGGACTTCATCACGCTCCTTAAGGACTCCAAAAAAGTATAGCCTGTAATTGAATAAAGCAAATTATTACGTTGTTTATTAAACATGAAATACCAAAGCAATGGACTAATTAGTATGCACCCATTGTTCCATTAGCCACCTGTGCAGGATGACTTTCTACAACAACAGGCTGAAGTACAACCATCACATTTCTTTTATCTTCTGCCAACTTACCATTAATTAATACGATCTGCTCTTTGAAGTGTTGCTCGACACCGTGTCTAGACTCCTGAACAGCAGGGTCAAGTGTCAAACTCATCATCTAGCCTTAGGTGTGATAAAAGGCTGAAAACCATAGACATTTAAATGGGACGAAATAGACATTGAATTTCATAGCCAAGTAATGGAAACGCACAATGGGGCCTCAAATAATCAAATTATGTAGGCAAATATTTTTTCATGTGATGAAAATCAATAGATTAATTGATTATTTTGATTAGCTTTAGTTGAGCTGAATTGTTATTAAGCTTGTAAATAGCACATGAAGGTGCCTAAAATTAAACACAGCTAAAATATTACTTTACCAGTAAATCACCTCTTTCATAGTTGTGCCCATAGTCCACGCCAGATAAATCGTTTATTCAGAAAATTGTAACCTGAGACCTCCTACAAAAGAATCTCGGCTCTAGAAACCTGATAGCATCATTAACAAATAAAAACAGTGAGCAAAAACTAAAAAGATTTACAGTCAATTATAGAAATAACAAATGGCAATGAAATAAATTATGCATCCGAGCTGATACTTTGGGGGACGATAAGAAACGGCATAATGGCACACTTGGCAATTACCTGTAGCATAAGTGGTCCAGTATCTTCTCATGCTTTGACCATTGATCCGTTCTTGACTTTTCCACATACCGCTCATGTCTAAAGCCAATGGTTCATCTCCCATAGGTGCATTGAAGGTAGCCTGAAAACCAATTCACAACATTAGCCACTTATAGTCCATTTGTGATGGTTTATGGCATGGCAAATGCCTCCAACATCCTTGAATTTACCTTGTGCCGTGTAAGTGGCCGCTGTTTCTAGGCAATTAGAGAAGCCTACAACCATTCAACCAATGACAGATTTACCCGCTAAGATAACATCTGTGGCCTCACCTTTCAAACCCGTCTGTTAAAAAAACAACGAACCAACCATCAGTACATTACAGGAGATGTTTGTTTAAGCTTATTTAGCTTATTGGCTTATGGAGTTTTTGAAAGACTAATAAGGTCACAATTTTGGGCTTATGAGCACACAACACATTCCGCAAACAACTACTCATAATATCAAATAGTGCGCCTTCAATTTACCCTAACAATATGCATAAACCAAATTCAAATAAGCCTAACACTCATTCAACAGCCCTGAACAATGCACATTAACAAAATTTAAATCAGTTTACCCTCACAATATGTTATGGAGCTCCATTGTTGTACTTGTTCTCCATGTACCCATATGCTGGGATCTAGTTTTCAACCTCGGGTTTGGGACAGCTGGAGCAGCATTAGCCATTGCCATCTAATACACTTTAAATGTGAGTTGTTCACTGAAAATAACAAATCAATAATTAAGCGAAATCAATTACCTTCACTGTAAGGTTGGATCGGTGGGCCGTAACGAATCCCAAGAGCATGAGTGGCTTCATAATCTGGTTTTGAAGGAGAAATACACGTTAGTACTTTCATATCGTAAGGTGCAATCATGAGGAGATCACAAGACATTTGTGCATCTATTCTTAGCTTTCCAAGTAAAAAATGGTGTCGTGTAATGCATGCTTTAACAATATCAATTAGGCTTTATACTTTTTTACTCTACTAATGGCTATAACTATAAGCTATACCCTTGTTCTACTTCTTCATTAACAGCTTCTGATCTCAATGCTTGCCTTCCTTCCACATTTGCTGTTTAACAACCAAATAAATAAGATCAGACATAGTTATCATTAGGGTTTTGAGGGAAAAGAGGCATAAGTGTTTTCTATACATGAGAATAAAAACATTGATACGTTATAAAAGCTCTAAGAACAACCAAACCTGCACAAAAACACATTAAAAATCATGAAAACCCTAAAATCATGATGTGATCAAACATAGTTATCATTAGGGTTTGAGGGAAAAGAGGCATACCTTTTTTCTATACGTGAGAATAAAAACACTGATACGTTATAAAAGCTGATGATTAGGGTTTTTGTTTTGTGAAAAAAAAGTATACGTATGTTTTTTTTAATCGTCCATATATCTTTCCATTGTGAATTCCATGCGTTTATAGATTTTTGGTTGCAAAATATAAAACAAAAAAGGTGTTGGTCTAGTGGTTATCAAATGTGCTAATACTGCAAACCACTCATGTTCGATCCTCATAACTGCATTTTTTGTACTAATTAAATCCGGATTTTAAGCCTTCTAATAGTTGCTTAGGTGGCCTGAATGTGATGACATGACTGATAATGAATTCGCCTCCTGTTATATATATATATATATATATATATATATATATATATATATATATATATATATATATATATATATATATATATATATATATATATATATATATATATATATATATATATATATATATAACGATGAATATAATACACGGATGTTCCGTTATGTACACTCACACCATTCACTATCACAACGAGCCATCACCAAGAGCCTTTATAATAAACTACTTTTGAAACGTACGTACCACACAATAAGCAAGAAATACACGAGCACATGATAATATATAAAAATCTTTTCAAAAGAGTCAAGCACTTAAAACACAAACGTTGTACTAAGACTTACCATACTTACTTAGGTCGCGTGTCGGANTAACGATGAATATAATACACGGATGTTCCGTTATGTACACTCACACCATTCACTATCACAACGAGCCATCACCAAGAGCCTTTCTAATAAACTACTTTTGAAACGTACGTACCACACAATAAGCAAGAAATACACGAGCACATGATAATATATAAAAATCTTTTCAAAAGAGTCAAGCACTTAAAACACAAACGTTGTACTAAGACTTACCATACTTACTTAGGTCGCGTGTCGGAGCGGTTGCACTATTTACTTGTTGACTAGCAGATTGCTATCTTTTAAGGTGAGTTTATAGCCCCATTTTCTTATAAGTACTGTTTTATAAACCTTGGGGTGAGAAACATGCAAAACTGTTTTCATGGACCAAAACTGAACTTGCTTTTACACACTGGCATGCGGAAACCTAAGTTGCTTGAATCCCACTTTGCCCACCATCGACAACCATCAATTCCCGCTGAGAAACGCGTATGATATAAATAGATCTATTGAAGGTGACTCATCCGTTCGGTTGGCCATTCCATGGTCAAGGTGAACGTATACCATGATGACCTTTTTGCCGAGTGACTGGGGATTATCACTCGCGGGCACCTTTATTGTACTTTATGCCTTTGGCATGCTTTTGTCTAGTTCGGTTGTTGAGCTTAGTGTTGCATACAGAATTAGTGTGTGCTTGCTGATTATTGCTATGGTCCATACGTGCTATTTACTTTAAACCTATAGACTCACCAGCTTTAGCTGACTTTTAGCATGTTTTTCAGGTGCTTAAGNCCATGATGACCTTTTTGCCGAGTGACTGGGGATTATCACTCGCGGGCACCTTTATTGTACTTTATGCCTTTGGCATGCTTTTGTCTAGTTCGGTTGTTGAGCTTAGTGTTGCATACAGAATTAGTGTGTGCTTGCTGATTATTGCTATGGTCCATACGTGCTATTTACTTTAAACCTATAGACTCACCAGCTTTAGCTGACTTTTAGCATGTTTTTCAGGTGCTTAAGTATGTTATTGTTGAAGGCAGGGCATGGCGTTGGTCATAAGAAACCTAAGTGTTTTTACACAAGCGTAACTCTGAAACATTGGGACAGTTATGTAACTGGGCCTTATTTTTATTAAACTTGAACTTATGTATGACATTTGACTTAAAATTATGTAATGTATTTTAAACGGATTTTCAATCCGTTCTCTATATCTTTGTGTTGTGATTCCTATTTCGTAGCACCCAAAACATGTATGCTTCCGCGAATCTTTATTTTCGGTTCAGGCTGCCAGTCCAGAGTATACTCCGTCGTCACCTCCACTCGTGCCACCTACTTCACCGATACCTTCCCCACTAGCATCACCAGCGGTTTCTCTGCATCTGGATTCACCAGCTGTAGGTGAGGAGCTCACTGTCATAGTTGAGATACGTGTTCAGTTAGCTAACTAGGAGTTGTTGCTTGAGGTTCATTCCGATCAGATTCAGAGATTGGAGCAGTTCGACCACCTTCAGAGGGTAGAGGGGCGTGTTGGGACGATTGACAGGGCTGCCTGTGTTTTGTTTGAGGAGGTGTATGCTGACTGTAGAGAGAGGGTTGGACTTCAGTCTAGATTTGAGGCTTTTGAGAGGATGCATGGCAGAGAGCTTGGTGTGTTGGGAGCTCAGGTGAGGGATTTGAGGAGAGGTCAGCACCGGACACATGGGATGCCGGGCAGAGTCCGTGGTTCTGAGCATGCTCAGTGGCAGAGGATTAAGACTGCTGAGTACATGATTGGTGCAGTGATGGGCTAGAGAACCAGGAGCACAGGCACCGTGTGACTCATTTGGAGGCTGCCATTGTAAGGATGACAACAGCATTCGAGCAGTTGCGCGTCGAGCGTGACCGCGCCTAGTCTAGTTTCGTAGGATGTTGTACTTTCCACTAAACTGATGAGTCATCAGTTAGTGATGATTTCCTAAACCTGCTTGTAATTTTGTGTACTTCAGATTCGATATATAAATATAACAAGCTTGGTTTATCTATTCAATTGTTCGTTTCCTCTATAGTTGACTTCATTCTTGCATCTTGTCTATGATTATTTATATATTCATGTGACATTCTTTTCCTTGCACAAGATCTCATTTATCGCCATCTCTTGTGATGCAGATAAATGGTACCTCAGCGAAAGTCAACCAGAGCCACTCGAGGACGAACTGATAACCCACTTGTTTCAGCGAGAGTTGTGCGTGGCAGAACTGCGGAGAATACTACTCTGGTAAGGACTACACGAGGGAGGAATGCTGAGGATACTGTCCCACCCAGGACCACAGCAAACCCACCAGTAGTGAACCATGCCACACTGGATCAGCTTGTCAGTGATCGTGTAGCCGCCGCACTCACTGCTGCGAACAATTCAACCACCAACACTGGAACTTCGAGACCACCTACTAACAATCGTGGCTGTTCCTACAATGAATTCAAAAAGGTTATGGATGGAGGATTCAGAGGGACAGAGGGAGCCATTGGTTTACTCAGATGGATTGAGAAGTTAGAGACTGTGTTTCACATCAGTGGATGTAGTGATGAGGATCGGGTTAAGTATGCGTCTTTCACTTTCATGGATGCTGCTTTGACCTGGTGGAACAACTACAAGAAATCAGCTGGTATTGAGGTTGCTTATGCCATGTCGTGGGATGACTTCAAGGAGATGGTACTCAGGAAGTATTGCCCACGCAATGAGGTTATGAAGTTGGAAGTTAAGTTCTGGAACTTGAAGGTACAGAATAACAACATGGCTGCTTACAACCAGAGGTTTCAAGAGCTAGTGTTGTTGTGCCAGAAATGGTTCAGACTGAGACCAAATTGCTTGAGAGGTATGTGGGAGGATTGCCCAAGTTAATAAAAGGAAGTGTGACTACCTCAAAGGCTAAGGATCTTCATGAGACCATGGAAACGACCAACAAGCTGATGGACCAGCTATTGGAAGATGCTCCAGAAAAGAGTACCGACCACAAGAGAAAGTGGGATGATCATTCTAAGGGAAACAACGGTAACTCTCAAAACAAGAAGCATGAAGTGGCAAAGGCATATGCAGCTGGTTTGACTGAGAAGAAAGGGTATGTAGGAAACACACCTCTTTGCGACCGCTACAAGCTACACCACATAGGGGAGTGTACAATTAAGTGCCGCAATTTCCAGAAAGTGGGGCATTTGGCCAGGAATTGTCGGTCTAGATCCCTAGCTACTGCTCAAGCAACACCTCCCAAAAACCGTCGGGCGGAAATCACCTGCTTTGGTTGTGGTAAGAAGGGTCACTACTNAAGAGTACCGACCACAAGAGAAAGTGGGATGATCATTCTAAGGGAAACAACGGTAACTCTCAAAACAAGAAGCATGAAGTGGCAAAGGCATATGCAGCTGGTTTGACTGAGAAGAAAGGGTATGTAGGAAACGCACCTCTTTGCGACCGCTGCAAGCTACACCACAGAGGGGAGTGTACAGTTAAGTGCCGCAATTGCCAGAAAGTGGGGCATTTGGCTAGGAATTGTCGGTCTAGATCCCTAGCTACTGCTCAAGCAACACCTCCCAAAAACCGTAGGGCGGAAATCACCTGCTTTGGTTGTGGTAAGAAGGGTCACTACTGCACTGAGTGCAGGAAGCCTAGAAATCAAGGGAATGGTGGTGGTAACCAAGTGACAGCTGGTAACATGTCACACCCCCAAAATCGGGTCCAGCGGAAGCTTACATGTCGCTGGGGTGTAACGCAATTGGTATCACAACACAAGTACAAAGAACGGTTTTCATCTCATTCATTTAGAATAAAGTTGTTTAACAAAAGCGTTGAATTTACATTGTTAAAAGTAGTGCGGATGTAGGCCCTCAAAATAGTTAAAACGGTCCCCAAATGAACATCAGAGTTTTCTATGACCATGCCATGCCCTGCCAAAACCTCCAGTAGCGTGCCATTGCATAATACCTCAAAATACATGCTAAAACGTGAACACGAGGTTGGTGAGTTCATAGAGTTTAATGAAAATGAATTGTATTAGGATGAAGATTTCCCAGCGAAGGCATTGTAAATCCACCCGGTTCCAAGTCTCGGCCATAACAAGACTTGCAACCTGTGTGTTTACAACCCACCGCCAAACATGATTTGGTTTATGTAAACAATTGTAATATTTGAGCCAAAAGTCAAAGATAATTGTAGCAATGTCGCTATAAAATGGTAAATGTGATAATGCAGCCATGACAATGTCGTCATCTGGCAATCCTGACAATATCGCCAAATATGTAGGGGTATCATGCCATACCCAGGCAATGTACGGGTATCATGCCATACCCAGGCAATGTAAGTTGTAACATATGAACACTTAAAGCGTTTGAATAAACAAAGAAACATTTGAGTAAGGCAATTGGTGTTTAAGTAAGCAAGTAGCATGTTCAAGTAAAACAAGTATTGCATTCATGTAAAAACGAGCATGTATTCTCCCCCAAAACAGTTATAAAACAAGTTAAAATAGGGGGCATGAACTCACAGTAATATTTAAAAGTTTATAGTACTTGAGAAAGTAAATGAAAATAGTTGAGCATGTATCTCCCCCAAAAGTAATTCAAAACGTATAAAAGTAGGGGCTATGAAACTCACCTGTAGTGATGGAAAAATGAATATGTAATGAACAGGGCAACAAGACGTGAACACTAGCCGCAACTAAAATGAATGCATGTAATCTACTTTAGATTATGAAATGAACTCATGTATGCACTTGCACTTATAATCTATACCACTCGTATTAATTCAAAATATGTAATATTGTCGAAAATATAATTTATATTATCGTATTAAGTCATAATGAATATTACATTCATATGGTGTAACGATGTTTTATGATAGTCGTTTCGTGATAAAATGTGAAAATACAAGTTTTCGTCGTAAAATATTATACTTAGTAATTTCTGAAATACGGCTAAAGTGGCCTCGGAAAACTAGTTGTAAATCAGTGAATATTGAGAGTTAGGAAGCAAAATTGGTATTTCTGGAAAGCTTAGCACCAAGCCTAAATATGTTTAGTAGTGAAGTTTTGCTCAATGTACCCAGATTTTAAGATAAATGGTCGAAAAGTATGGTGTTTAGGCCAAAACTGCCATTTCTGGGCAGTTTTTAGGAATATTTGAGAGGTCATAGTTTACAGGTTATAAGTCAAAATGACAAAAGGCTAACTGATTTGAAAAGTACTCCAGGAGTACTAACTTTTGTTCCTTGGAGTCCCAACTCTAGAACTAAGTCATTTGACGGGAAAATGGCCTCTAACATGGGTGTTTGCAAGATTTCTGGGCAAACTTAGAATATTTTTCAAGTGAAAGTGCTGGTAGAAATTTTTAGTGAACATTTATCTTTGAAAATTCATAACTAATTCGTTATAAGTCCGTTTCTCGAGTTCTTTATATCCCCGAAATGGTGAGAAAGTGTACTAACATATTCTCAATAGTTTGGTACATTTTAACAAGGTCTAAGGCTCGTTTTTTGTCCATATATTTCGTACATCAGCACCCTATTTTTCAGAAAAGTATATATATATTTAGTGTAACTTGTTTTTGGCATAACTTTTTCATCGTAAGTCCGTTTTTATCCGTTCTTTCGACCATGAATTCATCTAAAAGTGTATTTTCTAGTTCTTGGGTCAAAAATTAACCAAAACTTACTGAGTTTACCCAATTTTGAAAATAAGGACAGTAGTGAAATATATAGTAGTAAAAATGGTTTTTCATAGTTTATTTTTGTCCAAGTCCATCACCAACAACATCAACTCATCCCTTAATCTACCATACACCTTCCTAGGGTGTCATGGGTTCCCTAACATCATTTTTCAATCATTTTTCCATAGGTTCACTAGTCATTCATTTTATAGATAAAAATGATATAAAACATAAGTTTAGTGGTATAGATTTTTATATGCTTGTACATATACAATAAAAATACATGAACCTTGTAAGAAATTTGGTAGAATTTGTGAAAAATAAAGTGGTAGACTTACTTGGATGGTTAGTAATTTTTAAGAGAAAATCCTACTAATCCATAGGTTTATATATCAAAACCTTGTAATGGATGATAACTAGTTCTTGTAAATGAAGTTGTATTTGAAAATCTTTGTCTTCCCTTTGGTGTTGGATGTGGAACGAGCCAAGAAAGAACAAGAAGAAGATGGTAGCTTTTCTTTGATCAAAATCTTTTACACATGCACTATGAGTAAATTAGGTGTAAATGGGGGTTTATATTGGTGTAATTTGGGGCAAACATGTGTCCTTGGGACACCTATGGGCCGGCCACCTCACATGAGGTGGTGGGTTGGTCACCACTTTGTGCAATACTGTTTTTACGGGGTACCGTTTAGTGTATAGTTTTGATATTTTAGCGTTATCGGGTACCGGGTTAATTAAAAATAAATTATAACGGAACAAGACGGGATATAACAAAGTTGTAAAAATTATAAAAATATAATTTTCGTAAACATTGGGTGTTTCGATAGTTATGGTCTAGTTGATACAATTTTTGTTATATATAAATGCAAGTAATGATTTAATATTTAGTAACTTACCAAAATATATAAAATATAGTTTAGTAAACCTTAGTGGAAATATAACTAATATATAAAAATATTAGTGCTCTAGTGGAATTTGTTTGGTATATTGGTTAAAAACTATAATCATGTGTTATTATTTATTTGAAGATAAATAAATAAATGTAATTTGAAATTATATAATCTACGAGTGGGATAGAATGCAAATGATGTCGTGATGAAATGTAGACTAACCCTAGTCTATGAAATGTATGATGAACGATGTCTCATGATAATGTGACTTAACCTACCCGGTTTCGTCAAATGAATATCCGTAAACCTAGTTTACGTGAAATGATGAATAGAAATCTGTGAATAGAAAAATGTCGAGACTTGGGAAAATGACCTGAAATTGCGAGTTGTGACATAACAATGGGAACCAGGGCAATGGTGGAGGAGTAGCTGCAAGAGTTTATGTTGTTGGCAGAAGGGAAGCTCAAAACGACCCGAATGTGGTGACGGGTACGTTCCTTTTAAATAATCGTTATGCATCGATTTTATTTGATACAGGAGCAGATAGAAGTTTTGTGTCAACTGCATTTAGCTCTTTGCTTGGTATTGCCCCGACCACCTTAGATAACGTCTTTGACGTAGAATTAGCTAATGGGAATCTAGAGAGAGTAGATACCATTATAAGAGG